>CM062627.1:33872834-34020334 GCA_025617555.3 Puccinia polysora
TAATATACCAGGGAGTTTTATTATCCTTTCTCTGTCGTAGAAGCTTGGTTACAAAGCCCTTCCACTCCACCGTGTATTTTATATACATATTATCTTTGGGAAAAATATCCTTTAAACTAAAGAGCCTAAAGTAACCAGGACTACATGTTTTCATACTGAAATCCCTGAAGAGAGGTGTTAAAGATCCCCAATATAATTTTGGCCCCTCTATAAAAATATTTAATAATAAATTTATCTATATTGATTTATAACAATAAACCATAACCAAACCAATTAACCTTTCAATAAGCTTAATCCAAGTATTTTACGGATTTTTGCTGCATTTATTAAATAATATATTTATTACTTATACTATCACCTCTGGTAGCTAAAGTATAGCAAGGGTCTTGGCATCCAGGAGGCTGACAAAAAATTGAACAAAAAAAAAACAAAACATAAGAAAAAAATAACATTAAAAATAAAACAGAAATCCAAAAAATGGATAAAATTGAAAAAAATATGGAAATTCTAGGAATTTCACCACTCTGGGGCTATGAATGACAATATAAAATTCTATGGAATAGCCCTAAAGTAAAAACAAAAAAAATTAAATAAACATTTTTGGTGTTTTTACACCAGCCCTGAAGTAAAAATGCCAGGAAATACAAAGTAAACTTGTTTCAAGGTGATCCAATGAGGTGGACTTTCATCAGGACCACCTCAATAAAAAAGACCTGAATCTGAAACACAAAGAAAGACTTCTATTGAAACGGAATAGCCCTAAATTAACAATACAAAAAAAAAGTTCAGCTTGTGTTGAGCTGATTCTATCAAAATAATTGAAAATACTTCTTATGATGGGATCATCCAAATGCAAGTTGAACAAAAATTCCAATAAAATTTCATTAAAACACTCAACATAATTATTTCAACTCAAAAACCTCAACATAATTATTTTTAAAATTTGATAACCCTTTGTATTAATAGATTTAAAAGATCAGAATCAGAACCCAATCCCAAATGATAAAATCAAAATGAATTTTATAAGTTAGAATACAACATAATTTGTTATTTTAGATGGTCAACCCAAATAGAAGCTTTTTTAAAAGCCAAAGAGGCAGGTTTGGAAACAATGGGAAGGATTGGAAAAATTTCTCCCTCCAGTACAAGATGAACCCAGTGATTATTGTTGACAAAGCAAACGAAGATAGCATATGATTGTTCTTTTCCACCAATTTTCATAGGAGTATAAGTACAAAATAAATCCAATGAAATAAAACAAATTGGTCTTCCATAAGTATCACCTATTGTTCAACCCATATCCTGCTTTGAAAGCCCTTTTCAAGAGGGAACCTTTTCATTTATTTCATTAACATCAATTCTTTGTCCTATCTTTTCACAATCTTTCATGCACCCATTAATCTTTGAACAGCAGGTGTTATTTTTTTGCAATTTTTCAATCATTTTATTTTTTACTTTAAAGCATCCATGCTCATTTTAACCAAGTGATTTTGAAATGAATGTAAATCCAAAATCATCATCACCAACCGGATCCCAAGCCTCCCCCAAGAACTTATGGACCACACTTGGGTCTCTCAGCAGGCTCATCTCTGCTCCACCACACACCATGGGAGTGCACTGCACTGGGCACAATGAAACTGCAACCACATAAGAGTGTATTCCCTCTTGAGTCTTTCCCCCAGGATGAAATACACACCCTAAGAAGTCTGTAAAGTACTCCACCCCCTGTCCCCCTAATGTTGGGCTTTTTTTTTGAACCCATCCAGCACCATGGTTCAATGGACTAGTCACTGCAACAAGGTCTCTAAGGTCTTACTGGGCACTTTGCACCTGTCAATTTTCAATGTTGGGTACCTCATACAAAGCGGAGAGTCAAATAACACCTGGTTTCCTTTCCACTCCTACTTATAATGCTGGTGGCTGGCACTACTTTTGCACTCCTTGTTTCAATTCCTGTAAGCCCTTATTGGTCTGAACAATGTGTCCCTGCTCCAACTTGGTGAATGGGTATGGGAGAAAAGCCCTGGTGAGAACAGCGTACCTGGCTGCACCAAATTAAGCCTTGCTCAGCATTGAACAAGCAATGATAAACACTGTGGGTTTTTTGCTTATAGCTAAACTGTTGCGTCTAAACTACTAGAAGGAACACCCTGAAGTTTTCATTAACTTGATAATAAAGGGGGTAGCCTTCACTACCAGCTGTGATTGCAGTCCAAACACATCTTATAAGGGGCCCAAAAAACTAATAGAATGCTTGGGGGCACCTTATAAGAAGTCAAAAACACTAATAGAATGGTTGGGAGCATGTTGGGAAGGGAAATTTCTTATTTTCTCCCCTCACCCACAGGGTGGGGGGGATGTTGTATGCTGCTGCTGGGAAGCTCATCTTAAAGTCTGCTGTCACCCTTGGTGCCTGCTCCTGCAATCAACCCTTCGAAAGATGGCAGGTTATTAGGTCACGTGCTTGACGTCCCGCTGCTACACCCCCAAATTGTTAAAAAGCTTTTTTGCAATATGGTGGGCAACTGAGAACCTAACGGGTTCCCTAGTCATTTATTGGTAGGACTGCATGTTGGCTATTTAATGAAGAAGCTGATCCTGGTCACTTCGCCGGTTTTGCTTGTTGTGTTTTTTGCACCTCTAGGTTCACACCCCAAAGTCCAAACCCCACACACCCAAATCCACTAAAAACTCCCCCAATGAACCTGCAACCTCCACCTCCAAAGTGACAAAGAAGCTCCCCAAAAACAAGCGAAAACGTGCGGTTGATTCACCTCAACGGATTGTTCTTGATGACGGTATGGGTTGCCTTCTTTTGAGGAGGTTGGTATACACTGCGGTGACTAACAATCTACTTCTCCTTGTTCTGTTTAGACTCTGTCGCAAAGGACTCCAATGATAGTACCATGTCAGCCCATCCTGCATTGCAAATAGTGGTTGGCTTAAAAAAGTTAAAAGCAACCGTACCTTCATCCCCAGATGGATTGTTGTCTGGGGGGTCATCTATGAAGGATCTTCCAATCTCAGGGAATGATAAGGTCCCTGGGGATTGTGAAGTGCAGCAGGGTGGAGGCATTGTTGAAGAGGGTTTGGTTTCCCCGGTGGCAGGACCCTCCACCTCTAAGAAGGTTGCTGTCAAAGACACAACCTCTGCATCCCAAAAGCCTGGGGTTTCACCAGCCTCAAGCATTTACACTCTTGGTGATGTGTCCCCTAAGTTTCCCATGATAACTAGTTATCATGACCCTAAAAGCCATCGGTTCTTACTGTCCTCCTTTGTCCCCACCTCTCTGGCCGCCTGGACATGGTATTACAAAAGTGATCTGTTGAAGGGTGTGTCTGAGAAGTGTTTGCTGTTTGTGTCTGTCCTTGATGGTAGTGCCACCTCTTTTTACGCTTTGAAGGGTATCTTCAAGAAGCTGGGACTGGCAGTTAATATACTCCCCCTGCAAGGGGGGTTGTGGAAGGGCAGCTGGTTTCTTCTTTGATTTGATAGTCTGAAGGTCAAAGAAAAGTTGAGGGGCTTAACATGTCATGCTTCTGGTGTTTTACCCAGTGAATCACTAACGTTGCTTTTGTTTGAGTTCCCTACAGCAGAGGGCATTGGGGCTAAAGAAAAGGGAATCCATCTTCTATTTGAAGTGGTGAACCTCCCCCCCTACAATCATGCGGCATTTGGTGCAATATGTACCAAATCCCTCCAATCTCGGAGTGATAATGAGGCCTACGGGCTTCTAGCTCTACATGAACTAAGGTCAGCACAAGTGAAGCCAGTGTTAACTGTTCATGGAAATCGCCTCTTTGAGGTTGTGGTGCGAGAAGAGGCGCTGGTTGAATGGTTATACCCAAAGAACGGTCTGGGGGGCATCCCCCTTTGTTTGCAAGGGTTTATAACTAATGCAAAGGGTGATCTTAGTGCTAGTAACCGCATTTATGTGGCTACTTTCAGTGAGGTTCCCTCTTGCGCAGTCTGTGGACTTCATGATCACACTGGCTCGCACCGTGTGGGGGGCAGATGTCCCTTTTATGGTGTGAAACGGAGTCTCTTGAAGCCGCAGGCTGTTACTAATGATGGGGGCCCAAAGGGCAAGGGGAAAAACAAGGCAGAGGCTGAGGAGACTCAACCCTCTGGGGTGACAATGCCAGACTTTGACAAGGTCTAATCACTTTGAAGATATCTTGGTCGGCGTCTCTGGAGGATTCTCAACTATCTTTTCTTTCCTTATAACTCTCTCTGATGGTTCCCGTATTTGAGTCTCCTTGTAACAACATTTCTGTATGCTCAGCTTAGACTCTATGGTTCTATTGTGTCAATGCATATCTTTGAGAATGGACTTGGTCCTAATGTCAGAATATGAGAGTGCCTTCACTGTGTGAGGTAGTGAGTGTAAGCCTTAATCATAGGTCTTGTGAGCTGTATTTGAGTTTGTGGGATGAGAATGGGTAAGCTCATTCAACAGTGAGATTGCAATAGTTGAGAGCTAAGTGAGTAACATGAGAAAAATAACCTACATTGGGGAATCCTTGGCTTTATGTCTTAACAAAAGTTGGGTAGTTAGAGACTTGAGTCTCTCTGGGTATCCAATAAAGCTTGTTAAGATGGGGGCTGAGGTGAAGCCGGTATCCCTATGATAAGCTCACTGAGTTTGGATAGGGCCCCAATTGGGGTAAGACTTGATTTTTTATTATTATTATCTTTCTGTCATTTAGGGAGACCGTTTCTGACTAACGGTTTGGTAACAAGTAATTAACACTCTACTTGATTAGCAGCTTATGCTGTTGATTAAGTAGTGTTGTTGTTTCTGTTGTTTAAGAACTCTTAGTTGGATTCTGGTCTCCGTATTTGATGTCAGAAGATTTAAAAATAGAACCTGGTCCCTCCTTCCCCTTATTTTGCTATTGGTTGGTATGACTTTACTTTAGGGTCTTTGAGAGATTTGGCACTGTCTCAATCTTGGTCCATAATAAGGCTGCCTTTCCCTTATGAGGTTGGCTGATAGTTAACCTCTTTTTGTAGCTTGCTGTGGCCATCAAGCCTCTTGCTTGCTGTTTGAGATTGGGCCTCCTATTGACGGGGAGGACCCTCACCTATGTTCACCCTTAAATGTTGCTTGATGGGATGGACTATAAATGGTGTGGCCTACAAGACCCTTATAGGGTTTGGGCTGCCAGTTAATATTGAGCCCCTCCCCTAGGGGAGGGGTCCTCACCCTTTTTTTCTGCTCGGATGGCCAATCCCATGGTCCCTATATGACCGTTAGGGGTCCTATCATACTATTGGGTCTGCTCCTGTGGGGTAAACCCTCACTCTCTAATAGCACTAAAACTGCTCCTCCTCCACCCCCTTGACTTGGGCTTGCCCATTTCATCTGTTGCAAAACTTGTTCACTGTCCAGGTAACTGGTCATGTGTCCAGGTAAAAGCAAGACAATAGCCTAAGTGCATTGTGATAGCATTATCCCCCTCAACCCTTCTATATGCCACTAGGCAACCTCCATGTATTTGAATGTACTCCCAAATGGGCTGGATTTGGGATCCCCCTCCTCCCACACTACAAGACTTGCTCACTGTCCAGAACCCTGTTCATGTGTTCAGGTAGAAGCAAAGCATGCACCCTGGTGCATTGCAACAGCATTATCACCCCCAACCCTTGTTCTGCACCCCAGGGTGCCTTATATGTGCTTGAATGTTCTCCCAATACAAAATTGCAAAACTTGTCCACTGTTCAGGCAACTGCTCATGTGGTCAGGTATACGTGGGGTAACCACTTTAGTGGATTGCCTCCACATTATCCCCCCAACCCTATTGTACCTTTGTGTACCCCTTATGTGTTTGAATGAGTAGAAATAATGGTGCATCTGCACTGTTCAATATTGGGCTCCTCCAGTTGGAGCTCTCCCTTGGGGGAGGACTATGTATCTTCTCCCAACCTCCACACTCAGTAGAGGTGATTAGGTAACGACGCGGGCTCTGACTTGCTATTGCCTACTAACAAGCGGATTTATAGTGTATTCATCATTAATTCCCCAAACCCCAACACCAATCTGGCACCCTGGCCGGTGCTAACCCAGATTAATACCATCATGACTATTACACCAGGAACAGATTTTCAGAACCCGTTAGCTATCTTTACCATTGATTTGAATGGTACGGACGGTTCTACTCTACGAGGAGAGTATTCTGCTCCCCCTGGGCAGAGCGGTGACCATGCAAAGTCCCAGAAAACAGGTGTAGTGGGGAATCAAGCTCACCCGGGTCAAGCAATTGGCTTAGTCACTGACGGTGGTAATCACAAGGCCAATTCATACTTACATGTCACTGGTGATCCAACAACTCAGAGATCTGCTGGGGTACCAGCAAAGAGGGCATCATTGTGTGGTGGGAGATTCCAACCACGTAAGCTCTTGAAATTAGATCTCACCAAACTAACAGTGCCACCATTGAGGTTGGCCAAGAAACAATGGGCTCACAGAGCAAAAGCCTTACAGTTTCTCAAGACTGAGGTAGTGCCCAGAGCACTACCGTGCTTGGGAAAACGAAAAGCTCTAGATGATGGGTCACCAGAATTGGAAGCAAATAAAATGCGCTTCCACCTCCCGGTGCCCCCACAACCACGAACTTCTGTGTTTAGGCCAAAAAGGGTCTATGAGCAGAAGAGGAAAGGTGGACCAGTTGATGTTGAATTCAACTTCCTACCAAAGGGATTGTCTACAAAGGGAAGACTGGGTACATACCAAACTGACCTGGGTGACTTTCCTGGTCAAAGCTTGGATGAAAAGATTGTTAATTCAATCACGGGCAGTGTGACTGGCCTCCAGACCCACTCAGAACCTTCTGCCCCCACTGTTACAGTGGAGGAGGGGTCAATATTGGGTTCTCCTGAAAAGCAGGAGACCCTCACAAATGATAATGAGTCCAAGGAAGTGGCGCCTATGACAATGCAGCAGAGACAATACTGGTACACGACTCCATCAGCTACTAGGGACTTTCCTGGTGAAGGTGTTCCTGAACACCCAATCCGGGGGTGGGTCAGAAAGGACCTGCTGACCCCAGTGGATTTGACCTCAACCCTGGTTGAGTGTGACAATGTATTTTTTCCAACTAAGAAACTGCGTTGCCTACAAGAGTCTGCCACAGCCCAGCGCTTGGTCCTGACCAATACCAATGACTGTTCAGCCAAAGATGTGTGGCTTGTGTTGCACAATTGTCTGACTTTCTCCCAAAACCAAAAGGTCTATCGGATTGCCAAAGCACAACAATGGTTCCGTCGTCCCAAATTCCATATTTGGGTGGCGCCTGAGTTGGCTAATGGCTTGGGATCCCTGATGGGCCTAACTTGCCAAAAACAAAATGCGGGAGTTATAACTACCTACTCGCGGACTTGCCTCAATAAGTGGGTCCACGGGACTGACCAAATGGAGGAAGATTGCTTCTCCACCCTTCAGTGGAGGTTGTCCCCGTATAAAAACTGGCGTGAGAAAGACGGTAGGCAAGAGGGGGGAATCCTGCCTGTGGCAACACAGGTGAGCCAAGCTCCACCCAACCTGCCCACTTCTCTAATGGCCTGGAACTTCAATGGGTTTAATTACAAATCCGCTGCTCTACTAGACCTGGCCCGCCGCACCAATGTTGGTGTGTTTTTCATTGGCGAACATCTGCGTAAATCCTGGAACCATGAGCCAAAGCTGGATGGTTACAGGACATATAACCATTCCGCAGGGAAAGGGTTTAGAGGGTTGTGTATGCTGGTCAGGGATGACCTGGGTGCATATCAGAAACCCACCAAGAATCCCCACTTGATGCACCTGGTGGTGTCGGGGCTTGAAAACAAGTCAGTGTGGCACGTCATGGGGGTATACCTACAATCGGGTAGCCAACATGGTCGCACTAGACGTCAACAACTTCTGCCATTGTGGACCACCATCAACAGTCTTCTTGCTGTTGATCCACTCACAAAGATTGCCGTTTGAGGGGAATTTAACATGCCCTCCAGCTCCATTGGGAAACTGGCGTCTAAAAAAACGGGGGGACTCATGGGCCTGCGGGGTACTGCAGGGTCAAACTTGTCTTGCTTTGCAAAAAACGGTTGCAAAGGTAGTGACCTTGATCATTGGCTGATTAATCTCCAATGTGAAGGGGTGTGTACCAAATCAAAAGTCTACAGGCATATGGCTAGGGCCTACTATGGCCTCAGTGACCATGCTGCGGTAGGCTTTAAACTAAGGAGTGGTACCAACCCCTGCTGTGATGAGTCCGTGCAATTGACATGGGAAAAAAAATTACTCAAGGGAAACTCCTTTGAGCTTTTAGTGCATGACCGTTGGGATGAATTTGATGGGACCCAGTCCCTCGATGACATGGCCAACCAGTGGCACAACATCCTGGAGGGGGCTGCTGCCAGCATAGGAATAAGGAGGTCTACTGCCCCAGGCAGAACCACCCATCTTCCCAGACTGGTAGCGCGCTCCTTACAGAGAACAAGGAAGCTTAAGACTGAATATGAGGGTGTTCCTTGGACCTCCCTGACTGTTCAGCAGCAAATGCAATATGAGTGTCTCATTGAGAGCTCAGAAAAAAAGTCTGCTATGCTTCTGAAGAAACATGAGCAGTACTCACAAAAACAACGGTTGGACAACCTGTCCAAAAATATGAGGGAAAATGAGGCCTTAGACTTCCATCGGAATCTAAAAGCTAACCTACCCAACAGTGATTTTAAGCGGAAAAGCCAGCCTACCCCTTTTTGGGGGCAGAATGGTAAACTCTGCATAACTAATGAGGAAATTGCCAAAGCAGAATTCTCTCACTTTAGCCGGTTAGGCAAGGACTCCACTGGGTTATCCCAGAATGCCCAGATCTGGAAGGATCTGGAATTGGAGGATGATCCGCTTGACTTGACTGAGGACTTCCTGTGGGCACCAGTTTCTCCTCAAGAGTTTCTGGATGCTTGTGCCAGGATGAACAAGAATGCGGCTCCAGGAATGGATGGTTTGCCTCCCAATATTTTTAAGGAAATATTGAAGCAAGAACGTGGACAGTTGCAAGGCTACAACAGTGCCCACTTGGTTCCTGCCAAACCCTTGCTGCGCAAGGCTTCTCCGCTATGTGACTTCTAAATAGGGGATATGGACCTGGAAATTGTAACAGATGACCCTGACCATATCTCATGGAAGGCCACTTCAAAAGAAGAAGATGGGTGTAAAGCCCATGAATGGAAGGGGTACCAGACTGTCAAAACAAAGGCAGGATCTTTCTTCCAGCCAATGGACTATGTCTATAACCCTATTCCCACCAAAGATTTTAAGAGTCTGTATAATCCTGCGGGGAGAGCAGCTCTTCAAATTCTGAATGAATCATTGGTTCAAGAAAGGTGTGCAAAAAGGGACACAAACAATGTGGTTGTATCTCTTAGCAAACCCAATAAAGATCCTATGGATCTCAACAATAAACGGGGGATTACGCTATCTACTGCATTTCTCAAAATGACAATGACTGTCATTGAAGAAAGGCTTAGCAAAGCCCTAAATGACCACGGATTCTTTACCAAAGATCAAGGAGGTTTCCGACGAAAAGAGGAAGGCATTGCCCAGTTCCTCTGCCTAACTGAAGTTGTGAGACGGCGAGCAAATGTAGGGAAACCAACATTTTTCCTATTTATTGACTTCAAAAAAGCATTTCCCGGTGTACCCCATGAAGCCCTATGGGCCTAATTGAGGCATATTGGGGTCCCAGAGGGAATGATTAATTTCCTCAATAACACTTACAAAACCAGCCGATTTTGAATGAGGGTTGGAAACACCCACTCATCCAATTTTGGTATGGAGGTAGGTACTAAAGAAGGTTGCCCCTTGTCTCCGCTTCTGTTTATCATTTTTATAAATGATTTGCTGAAGCAACTCCCAGGAGTGGAAATTCCTGGGTTGAAGGATACTGCAGATGGGAAATACATGGACAAGGGAAAACTGTATGCAGATGATGCTGCGGTTTTATTTGAAAACATGAAAGACACACAAAAAGGGTGTGACCTCATCAACTCATGGGTGAGCAAATGGGGGACACTCAAAGTGGGTCATGATAAATGTGCTGTGATGATGTATGGCGAGAAGGATCCTGAACTTAGACAGAATTTCCTGGATGAATTTGGAGACCCCTCAAAATACCCACAGGCATCAGGACACCTCAGGCTCACCGACGGTTTGGTATATGCCCAAACTTCATATTTCTACCTGAAAATCACCATTGGTGATTCCCTTGGGATTGGCTATCATGAAGAGGGGGAATATGCCAAATTGCTGAGGAAAAAGGTCCGCATGAGGGTTGGTCAATTCTTGTGTTACCTTTGTAATAAACAGGTACCCTTGTATGTCAAGGCCTCTATTGTAAAAACATATGTAATGTCGGCAGCCCTGTACGGGTTGGAATGGTTTGCTTTGAATAAGAAGCATACGGATCCAATCCAAAGAGAGGTCGATAGAGCTATACAAATGATGCTCAATATTGACAAAAACAGATGGAAATCAGTCAATAGAGCAGATGTCTATTGGGAGTTGGGGATTCCCCTAGTTGAAGTCGCCTGTGCACAAGCACGCCAGCAAATGATCTCCAAGGCCCCTTCTCTTCAGACAGATGCGGATGTCCTCCTATGTACCAGTGCTCAGGGAGGCACCAAAAAGACCTGGGTCTCAGTTACCCGGGCAATTATTGCCAAAAAGATCAAAGCATTTGAGTGTCAAAAAGACGACGCAAACCTGAAAGATGGTTCAAGTCAAATGGGTGATGTGGATCAGGATTCTGAAACACATCAAGAGATTGACACAAAGATTGCTCCTATGTTTCTCTCAGGTATATCAAATAGACTGAGAAAATACCCCCCTACTATCAAAGGAAACTGGTGCAGTTACTTAGGTACCAAAGCCAATACCCAAACAATAATTAAGGAGAGGCTTCTTCTCACGGGCTCAATCTGGAACCTCAATTTCATTGCTCAATTTCATTGAGGAACGAGATAAGGAGTCTAATGAACCAAGAAGGGGAAGATACCTGGAACACCAAGGAGGAAACGTCAGAGACTTTCTGAAAAACTCCTTGTTCTACCCCAAATCAACCAGTGATATTTTGGTATTGAATAAGTATTGACTGAACATATATCCTAACTACTTTGCCCTTTATGGCCTTGAAAAAAGGACTGAATGACAAATGAGTCTGGAAGCTAAACGAATTGGGCAACATGGTTGTCCTCTTTGCAAAAACCAAAACCCAGAAGGTGTGGACAATATCTGGGCAGAAGGGGACAATACAACTCATCTGATGTTGTTTTGCCCCCAACTGCAGGGACTCAGAGATGAGTTCTTGTCCCCCATCATAAAACGACTAGAGAGTCCCTCCACTAGGAGGGGATCGCTGCCTCAGGACATTGCACTGCTATTATTGGGCTTTGATTGCTCCAATGATGAAAGGAAATACTTTTCCAGAAAGGCTAGCTGTAAGAATGTATCTAATGAGTTTAGGTACCAAACAAGGTGGCAATGTGGTTTTGGACACTCTGCCGGTTTAATGCCGGACAATATGAGCGTACATGGATTTTTTCCTGTTGCTAAGTTCATGAAGAAAAGTCTCAAATTGTATTTTGAGGCTTGTAACTGCTTACTTGGCTCATCGGTTGAATTATGAGGGGGGTCTGGGAGTACAAAAAATACTCCCATTCCATCCAAACTCCTTACCAAAAATAATGAAGCCTAGGGACAAAATTCTATGGCGATCACGCGCTTAAATATGGGTTTTTACCGGGTAAAAATCCCGTGTTGCCGGCCCCTGGGGAGGGTGGACTAGCTCCTAGTAGTAGTCTGAAGGGGGAAACCCCGGACGGTGTGTGATGAGCACATTTTTACCCACATTGAGGTATTTCAATTTTGGTTCCAACAATCAAAAATGACTCAGCCAAAATTCTAATCTCATTAAATAAATTGATACTCACCAAACATCATCTTCTCTTTGACACCTACATTTCTTCTTCTTCCTTGGAAAAGGGTTTTGAATCCAAATTAAGGGAACCTAATTCCCTTTCAGTCTCTTCCTCTCAACTATGAAATTCAGATGAAGATCCTTCCTTGCACTACAAAAATAATTTTCCCATCAGTTCATTACACCATTAAAATGAACACTCAAAATTACAGACTTACTATATTGGGCCTTTTTGAATCCCTTCCAACCCTTTTTTCCCTCTTAATTTCTCTTTCAAAATTTTCAAATTTTGAAAGTTCACGACAATTAGCTTTCAATTTTGGTCAACCACAGCTGGACTGTAAGAAGGTTGGCTCAAGCCTTGTTTTGGAAATCAGAGCTGCTGAGAATCAACCATGGAATTTAAAATCTCCAATCAAAGTTGTTGAGTTTATCCCATAATCATGGAAATAAACTTATGGAACCATAAGAATTTTACAAGCACTGGATCTGTGTCATTCTTTTGAAAAGAAAAAAAAATAACAAATCTGTCAATTCAAGATTTGGTACCTTTCAAAAAAATCAAAAAGAAAACTTATTTCACTGCAAGGGTAATAGTCTAACCTCCACTGAGGATGAAGATCCACAGGAAAAACAGATCCTACTTAGGTTAGTATTTCACCTAAAATGTGGGCACACCGCAGGCCCTTTGTTTTTGAATAAGACTTTGAGAACACCTTGCCATCATGGCCGCAATTTAATTTTTCAAATTGTTTTCCAATGAGTTTAATTGCCTCAATTAAAAATTTATAAACCAAAGGTAAAAGTTTTTTTGAGGAAAATTTCCTATATTGATCAAAGATTTTTGAATTGACTCATTCAATGATTGGATTGATCTTTCAATAGTTCCTTGAGGGTGTTTCCCCATATCCAAAATTTCCCCCCAAAGATCCCCCAAGAAATTGTTTGAAAGTAGCATGGGACCCTAATATCCAAGAAATTGTTTCATTTCAGTCTAATTTGACGTAATTCCAAGCAGTTTCAAAATTCTCTTTGATAAGGAAAATTTTCTTTTCCATATGCTTGAGAAAATCCTCATGGCCTTTCAAGAAACACTGTATAAAGGTTTCAACATTGTAAGACTCCAAGCATTTCTGAGCCACAGGAATTTCTGTGGAGGAGAAAAGGTGCTGTTTAGGCTTTCCTCCTGAGTGTTACAAAAATATTAAAATCTAACCAGAATCAAGATTGAGAACCTTGTAAATAAGGAATCAAAGGAAAGGATGAATTTTGATAGTAGTCGGCATCAATGGAACATCACAATCTGAGGCAAGATGGTGCGCAAAAAGACTTGAAAAAACTGATTTAAAAATGATTTAAATTTTGTTCAGAGTTAAAAAGAACAAAAAAGCTGTAAGTCACAACTCCCACAATCTAATAACTCTGGTTATCAGCAGAAGATTAGAAAATATCAACTAAATCCCAACTAACCTTCAAGTTCTCCATGAACATGCCCAAATCTCTTCAATAAAGCGCTTGAAGGTAACAAGATAATTGTGGGTGGCTGTAAAAAACAAATCAATCTGTGTTATGAATCTCTAGAAGCAAAGAAGTAACAAATTCAAACAAGAATAAACCAGCACTTCTCAAGGGACTCAAGAATAGTGTGGTGGAATTCAACTTTAAAGAAATAAAGGGAGGTTGAAAACTGCAGGATTAAAGCTTGAAGGAACCTCTCAGTCTAACTTTACTGGTTCCAGGAAGACAATCAAATGAATGATCAAGATGAAAGTGGGCCAAGAAATAGATCAAAGGAGTGGTTTAACACACTCAAGAATCCAACCAAATTAGTTATTCTTCAACCAGAAAAGCTATTTGTTGGCAATACGTATCAGGGACACAGGAGGACTGATTAGTCATTTGAGTATGGAGGCTCAATAATCAGAGGGCAATCATGGATATACCCTGGATAAGATGGTGATAAATGCTCAGATAAAGGGGGGAAGAGCCCATGGATTTATTGCTTGATACCACAATGATGGATGATTATATGATATAATAGCTCAATAATTGATTATATGCCGGGAAGGAAAGGGGAGAGCCCCTCCTTTTATGGGAAAGAGACCCTTTTGACTATTTAAAATTGATAACTAAAAATGAGAGCAGAAAATTTTTCTGTTTTTTCTTTTTTTTTTCCTTTTTTTCCCTTTTTTTTCTTTTTTTTGTTGATTTAAATTAAATAGTAGAAAGAAAATTTGAAAAAAAGAAACAAGGCAGAGGTGATGAGCAAGGTTGATGGTCTGATTGAGGGATTGTAGAGTGACCATAGGATGATAGTTGACATGGTTATTGATTCAATTTGGCAGCAATGAGGATTTTGTTGAGACATTTGATCAAGCTGAGATGACCAATGAGGATATTGGTATCAATGATCAACAATCAGAGAGGTTGGGAGGATTGATGGGAGGGAGAAGGGGGATCTTCAAACTGTGAATCCATTGTAATGTTATTGAGATCCTGGAACTGATCTCAAAGCTAACAAAGCAAGCCATCAACGGCAGTGGAGATGGGGATTGTCTTGATATTTCTGTCATGGTACAATTGAGAGTGCAAGTCATAGTGATCAAAGAGAGGATATAATGCTGAGGAGGGGCAGGGGGAGGTGGGATGAAGAAAAGGACAGAAGATCAATTAGGGAAGATGGAGGAAGTTAAGTTGAGTCCAAGTGGGGCATCCAAGCCTGTACTTTGGCCAAAAATTGGGGCTGCAAGCACAACAGGGAGGGATTGAAAAGTGGTCCGGGGATTGGAACACCCTGGAGAGGACTTCCATGTCTGCTAGGAAAGAAAGAATTTTGGAGAAAGCAAAATGGGGGGATCGCCATACCAATAACAGAACATATTATTATTATTATTATTATTATTATTATTATTATTATTATTATTATTATTATTATTATTATTATTATTATTATTATTATTATTATTATTATTATTATTATTATTATTATTATTATTATTATTATTATTATTATTATTATTATTATTATTATTATTATTATTATTATTATTATTATTATTATTATTATTATTATTATTATTATTATTATTATTATTATTATTATTATTATTATTATTATTATTATTATTATTATTATTATTATTATTATTATTATTATTATTATTATTATTATTATTATTATTATTATTATTATTATTATTATTATTATTATTATTATTATTATTATTATTATTATTATTATTATTATTATTATTATTATTATTATTATTATTATTATTATTATTATTATTATTATTATTATTATTATTATTATTATTATTATTATTATTATTATTATTTTAAATTTTTGGGATAAGATAAAAACACTAAGAAAAAACAAGTTAAATTTTGCCCCTTTTATTGAGGTGTACCAAATTGGTCACCACATCTCTCCCCAACCTACAGACAGTTTCTAGTCTGCATCTTGAATTTGAAGATATTAAGAAAAAGGAGCAATACAAAGAAATGTAGACAGAATAATGGCCATTAATTGATCTTGAGGGTGATTGAAAAGTTGAAAAATATCTTTATCCATCCAAAAGAGCCCTAGAAGTGGAAGATATAAAATGGAGAGGGAATCCCAGGTGCTCACATATGTGGAATAAGGATGAGTTTTAAAACAAAAAAAAAACACAGTAGATGACCCTGGTGGTGAACAATTGGGAGGACTTACTTTGAACCCAAATTGCACCCAAAAAAATGCAAACTCTTGAATTGATCAGCAGAGAATTTTCTGGCCACCTGAGTACCATCCAGTTCATCCAGAAGATAGGATCCAGCTTTGACTTGACAAACCACCCAATAAGGGTTGAAAGTTGAATAATCTTCCATTTAACTTCAGTCTCTCTTATTTTATTCTTGTTCCTTCTTTTGTTTCTTTTCCACTTTTCTTTCTTCTTCATGTCACAGAATTAGTGCGCGTACCTCTCTCAATTTTTTCCACCTGTCTCTAACTTGTCATCAATCCCACGCGCCCCAATACTTCAGTCTCACAACCCCAACTACATCACTTGGGCTCTCCCAAACCATTTCTCTCTTCCTTCACTCAACAACAAACTCTTCACTACTCTTTCCAATCTCATGATCATGTCCTCTTCTTTCCATCAATCTTTTCATCTATCTGCTGACTCCACCTCTTCTCCTCAACTCTGATTGACTCCACCTCTTATCCTCAACTCTGATCACTGATACTGTCTGGTAAGAATGTTCACTATGTTGTCTTCCTTCTGTCTTCCCCAAACTCTCACACACTCACTCCAACATGCTTTGGGACCCAAGACCTTTCTCTGCCAACTATTTTGATTTCAAACCTTTTATCCCTGCCCAAGCTTTCACTCAGTGTGATCAACCTCCTTTAATTATCAATGCTTGATGTTTGGTCCTCTTGCTTTTCCCATTATTCATTTTTTCTCTTGTTTCTTTTCCACTGATGCTCTTTCTTTCTCAGCCCTCTTAAGCTCTTCTTTTATAATTTATTTCTTTTAAATCCAACTCATTTAAAAGCCAAAGATCAAATCTGACAAACCAAACTGGACTAATTACCCCAAATAAAAATGCTGGCACAAGCATGAGCATCTTTCTCCCAATTTGTGGAAAAAATCTCAAGCTAAATTGAGAGCTCAATCAAATTCTAATGCCAAAAACAAAGAAGTCGCGCACTATCAGGCCTTACATACCACTTGGATTGAGGAGGTCCATCTTAATAATCAAATCATTCTTGACTCCGGAGCCTCCTGCCATATTTTCAACTCCCCTGACTTTTTCATCTTTCTTACTGAAAGCCCTGGAGGCGAGTCCATCAACACTGGGAAAGAAGGAGCGCGACTAACTATCAAAGGAAAGGGAGTTGTCAGACTGTTGTGGAAAAATTTGGCGGTTAATATCTCTAACTGTTTCCTTCTCCCAGACCTAGTGCTTAACTTTATAAGTCCTGGAAAACTCATTTATTCAAATGAGTGCTTTCTTTTTTTTTCTCAAAACTTATTCTCTCTTTTTTCTAAATCCTCTCAAAAAGAGTTTTCCAGCTTCATTCAACAAAAATCTTTTGTCGTTTTCTAGCCAAGAAGGAGATGAATAGCAATCAAATCAAACATCTGCATCAATCCTTTGGGCACGCCAGCCCCTCTTGCCTCAAAAATCTTTTCCCCAAGCTTGGTTCAAACCTACTCTCAGATTTCCAATGTGAAGACTGTGTCTTCTCTAAAATCACAAAATCCTCCTTCAAAAATATGTCCACTCCATCATCTAACCCCTTCAAACAGCTCCACATTGATTTAATTGGCCTGATCTCCCCACCTTCCAGAAACAATATGAAATACCTAATGACTATCCTGGACAACCTCTTGGGCTACATTTCAGCTATTCCCTTACAACATAATTCAGACGCCTGTCACCAGCTCAAAACAAATCTTAAATTTGGAGGCAGAATAGAAGCTGTTTTCCTGCTACCATCTGCACTGATGGAGGGGGTGAGTTTGCCTTTTCTTACCTCAAAAAGTAGTTCCTTTCCAACTCCATTCAACACCTGACTCTGAACCGTACAACCACAAACATAATGGCAAACTCAAACAATCAAATCAAACCCTCACCAAAGCTATAAGAGCTGTTCTCCATAGCTCCCAGGTTCCCCTCAACCTCTGGGTCAAAATTGCTAAGGTTGCTTGCCTAACGCTGGATCAAATCCCCAACAATCCTTTATCTCTCTCTCCCTACCAACTCTTCACCAACAAGGTGCTCCCACGTAGCTTTTTCCACCAAATTGGCTCCAAGGTTGACTACCTCAACACCAAAATCACCCGCGGCAAAAAGCCCAAGGACCAAGGACTCAAGGGAACCCTTGTGGGTTACATTTCTACTTTCCTTTCTTATCTCATTCTTAAACCTGACCAATGGATCACTTCCTCCAAACATGTTTAATTCATCAAAACCAACCTCCACTTGCAGCCATCATCCCTGGCTCATCCTTCCACTCCCAAATAATCCCTTTCAATCAAGTTTGATGACGACTTTCCCATTTCCAGCTTCTATCCCCCTCAACTCATCCCCAACAACCCTACCAACAAGCTTTCTCCTCTCAAGACAGATCTTCCTCCTACTTCTCCTTTGGTTTCCAAAAATCTTTCCGACTCTTCCTCTAAATCCTCACACAATCTTGAAGCTCAACTCAATCCCCGTTACTCTCTTTGAGATTGCTCTAATCTCAAACCTCCGCAAGAATTTGGGTATCATCACTACTTTGTACCCAGAACGTCCAAACAGGCCAAAAGATGTCCAAAAGCTCCCAAATGGGATTAATCAATGAACTCCAAACTTGATGGCATTGAGAAACTCAAATTTTGGGACAATTAAAATGGACCCAAATCCACTAATCCCTTAAACACAACATGGTCATATCAATTGAAAGATAACTTCCATGGAGATTCACTCATCTTAAAAAGTCAACTCTGCATCCAACAATTTGATCAAATCTAGGGTCTCCATTATCAAGACACATTCTCTCCTATGGTTAAAGCTTCTTCTCTCCAAGTGGCACTAGTCTTTGAACTCTACCACTCTCTTCCTATCAATCAACTCTATGTTGAGAGTGATTTTCCACATGCTGCTCTGATTAAAAAAGTTATCATTAAAACACCCAAAGGTTCAAATATAAAATCTAAGTATCTTATCCTCATGAAGTCACTTTACGGACTGCAATAATCCCCTGAAAATTGGTTTGAAACTCTCACCTCCTGGATTTGAAAGCAAGGGTTTCACAAGTCTATCTCCAATAACTGCCTCTACTTCCACTCCAAATCCAACTCTGTTTTGTTCTTTCATGTCAAAAATCTTGTTCTTGTAGGATATGGCAACAACTTTCACTCCAAATTTCTGTCCAGATTCCACAACTCCAGTCACCACAATCCCAACACCATCCTGGGAATGAAATATGAACAACTTGACAATTGTATTCTATTTTCTCAACCCAAGAACATTGATCACGGTCTTGAGGAACTGAAGATGACAGATTGCAAGCCTTCCACGGTTCCCCTCACTGTTAACTTCAACCTCACCCCCGCCTTGAACAAAGACCACAAAGAATTCAAATCCCTCACCATCAATTACTTCTCAGCCATGTTTCTCATGAATTATAAAGCCTGCCTCACTTGTCCTGATTTGAGTTTTGCTGTTCCTACCTTAGAAAGATTCTGCAAGAAGCCTGGAATTTGTAATTTGAAAGAAGTCAAACAATGCTGGAAGTACCTCAAGGCCACCAAAAACCTGAAACTCACTCTCAAGTTCTCAAACACTGCCACTCAGATTAAATGCTTTAGCAAAGCCTTGTGAAGTGATGACCTGGAAACCAGGGGCTCTCAATACGGACATATTTTCTTACTCTTTGGCTCTCTTCTATTGTGGAGCAGCTATTGTCAGAAGAATATCACTCACTCTACTACTGAGGCTGAACTGAATCCATTGGTCAACTCGTTTCTTATGGCCATTTGGATGAAGGTTCTAGTCTCTGAACTTTCGAGAAAGAAAATTGATCCCAGCCACCACTTTGTGGAAATCAAAGGTCTTGATGAAAAATTTAAAAAGTTTGGATGGCACTCCAAAACGCGCCATTTTGACATCAAAACAAAAGGCCTACACAAAGAACTCAAACTGGGAAACTTAATTATCAAGCTCATTCCCTCTACAGCCATGAAAGCAGACTTTCACACCAAACCTCTTAATGCCTCTTCTCTTGCAAAACTCATTTCATTAATTTATCCCACATTTGTCCCTCTGGCTCCAGTCATACCAGCAAAGGGAGGTGTTGAAAGTTGAATAATCTTCCGTTGAACTTCAGTCTCTTTTATTTTTTTCTTGTTCCTTCTTTTGTTTCTTTTCCGCTTGTCATTCTTCTTCATGTCACAGAATCAGTGCGCGCACCTCTCTCAATCTTTTCCACCTGTCTCTCACATGTCATCAATCCCACGCGCCCTAATACTAGTCTTCAGTATCACAGCCATAACTACATCAACTGGGCTCTCCCAAACCATTTCTCTCTTCCTTCACTCAACACCAAACCTCTTCACTACTCTTTCCAATCTCTTGATCATGTCCTCTTCTTTCCATGAATCTTTTCATCTATCTGTTGACTCCACTCTTATCCTCAACTCTGATTGACTCCACCTCTTATCCTCAACTCTGAACACTGATACTGTCTGGTAAGACTGTTCACTAAGTCATCTTCCTGCAGTCTTTCCCAAACTCTCAAAAACTCACTTCAACATGATTTGGGACTCAAGCCCTTTCTCTGCCAACTATTTTGATTCCAAACCTTTTACCCCTGCCCAAGCTTTCACTCAGTGTTATAAACCTCCTTTAATTCTCAATGCTTGATGTTTGTTCCTCTTGATTTTCCCATTATTCATTTTTTCTCTAGTTTCTTTTCCGCTGAAGCTCTTTGTTTCTCAGCCCTTTTAAGCTCTTCTTTTATAATTCATTTTTTTATAAATCCAAAAATAAGGACCATTCCAACCGTTTGAAACAAGCTTTCCCCACTGAGTCTCCAAGGATTGGTTATAAGACAAAAATAGATCACCAAGATTTAAGGAATCCCTAATTTGATTTGCATTCTTATCTTCTCATAACTGAAATGATTTTTCTCTCGATTCCATCATCTTCTGATAAGCTTAATCACAAATGTCTTCACTTTGCTGCAGTTGCTTGGATGTGAAAACTAATAGGTCAGTGGTTGAATAAACCTGCTCCAATGCAATACCTAGGAAAGATTCCATTTCAAGATTGAGAGGAAGGACAGCCCTTTTGCCAAAAATGATTTTGTAAGGTGAGTAGCCAGTTGTACGTTTATTTGAGATTCAATCAAAGAAGAGGACTAGAGGAAGAAATTTGAAACAATTCTTTCCACTTTCACAAGCCATTTTGACAAGAGCGGCCTTCAAAGTAGCATGGCCTTGTTCCACCATGCCTCGGCCTTCTGGATAATAAGGATTAGTAACTTGATGTTGTACAGGAAGTGATTGGATGATTTCAGAAAATTTGCCACCATATTCAGATCCACAATCAGTAGAATAAGATTGAGACAACCCATCACACATTCTCAAGTTCTCATAAAGGAAAGCTGCCACTGATTTAGAGCTGAGATTCTTAAGGAATTTTGCTTCAACACATCCAAAAAAATCATCTCTAGCCACAATGAGATACTCAGCACCATCTGCCTTAATATGAACCACATCCATAGCAATCTTTCAAAAGACAGTGGACTCCCAAGTAGGATGAAATATTTAAGCCTGGCGCCTAAGATCATGTTTCTGAAAAACTTTGCAACTCTTGCACTATTGAGAGAAGGATCTCTTCAGTGATGGCCCCCAGAATTTTTTTGATATGAATCATTAAGTTTTGGTTTCCCCACAATGACCAAGACCTGTGAATTGAATGGGTAAAAGTTGATAAAAATCATCATATTGAAGGGACTAGGAACAGACTGAATACCAACAGGGCGTGAGTTGAAGAATGAAAAGATAACAAAAGAAGAGATGAAGAGAAATTAGGAGATTGAATGAGATAAGATTGAAATCATACCAGAAAGTCAAAATGTTGAGGAGTGAACTTGAATTGAGTCAAGGCTTGGTTAATTCATTGACAGTGATTTGGCGACGTTGAGGATGTGGTAGTGTTGAGTTATAGAGTAGAGAACAAGGAGATGGAAAATAAGGAAGAGACGTTGAGAATAAGGGAAAAGAAACAGAAGTAAAGATAAAGTAAAGAATCAGAAGAAAATGAGATGGGATTTGGATGAAGAAAGCTTAGAGGCAGTCCGCCCTGGTGAGGTTCAGATGACTGGAGTAATCCGGCAAGGGGGAATCCCCCGGTGTATTTGTGTAGTTGAGTTTGTCTGGGGACACGCGGGTTACTATGTATCAGGATTGGGAGGGCTGCGCAGAGAGCTGCTCAGTGGATGATTTGACAATACCCTCATGGAGATTTACAAGGATTGAATCTGGCTTAGAAGGGATATTAAAAAAAATGAGAGCAGAAGGATTTCCTCTTTTCATAAGCCTATAACCTTGGAAAAAGGAATTAGAGAACTTTCTTTTAAGGTATTGAAATTCTTTGGCAGAAAGATCAGGGGGTCTTTGGAAAGTTGAATGGTACTGCTCTAATATAAGTCAGAAACCCTGCTGAAAGCCAGAATAATCTTGAGAGGAGAAAGAAAAGACAGGTTGAATTATAGGTTCCTCTTTCTCAAAATCCACTCCAAAATCCAATTCATTATCTCCCAAAGATGTTGGGTTAAATCCTCAGGAATGATGAAAGATTTCACAGGCCTGTCAAAAATATCAAATTAGAACGACCAAATAAAAGCCACCCAACAAGTCATTAGAGGATTTGGAAGGCTGGGAGCTTTGATCATTTAAATGATGGATTGAGTGTCAACTTGTAATTCAAAATGTCGACCCCAGAGGACTGTTTGCAGTTTCTTCAAAATTTCAACCATGCTTCATAGTTCCAGTTTTGGTTTAGAGTATCTGGATTCTACATTTGAAAATAAAAAGGGTTCATAAAGAGCAGGGTCGTCCCAACCATTTTCAACTTCCTGAGTAAGAACAACCCCAACATATTGATAACTAGATTCAACAGCCAGCTTGATCCTGCCAGCTCCCAGTCCATAAGAAATCTTTTTCAACACTATGTCTTTACTAACAATCATTTGAGCAACTTGAAAGAATGTTCAAAATCTTGGGTCCAAATTCATTCAACTTCTTTCCTGGTTATACAACACAAAGAAGCTCAGATTTTCAATAAAGATGGAATGAAGATTCAAACATAAGTTACAAAACCTAGAAAGCCTCTAAATTCAGTGGGATTGATTGGAGTGAACCAAAAGATGATCTTTTTGACTTTGGATGGTGCCATCCTTCTTCCTTCCTTGCAGACCACATGGCCATCAATTTCCAGAGCAGGGACACAAGCAGCCAATTTGGATCCAGAAAAAGTTGGGGCCAATTCCTTGATTCAAACGTAATACTTTCCAAAGCTGAATCATCTTCCCAAATGAATCAACAAATCCCTGAATTCCAAGATAAAACCTTGTTATAATAATCAGACACTGAAACTTGATTTATGCCATCTTCAATGAAGATCCCAGCATGAACAGGAATTTCATCCTGGAGGATCCCTGTCATCTGAGCCTGATAGACTGAAACCAAATTGGTGGAACCTTGAGGCAATTGAGTAAGCTAGAATTGACCAAGAGGAGTAACAGAAGTAGTGAGGAAACAAGGGATAGGATGTGGAGATTTTTTTTCTTAGACACCCATAATTTCCCCCAAACCATAGAAAGCCCTCCCAGAAAAAGATTCCACCAATTTTTTATTAGCAGAAGGAACACCAGAGTCCTTAATCATAACTTTACTGAGAGTTTGGAGATTTGGGACTACTCTAAATTTACCGTTACTTTTAAGGATGCAGAAAACAGGGCTGGTATAACTCAAAGTTGACTGTTCATATAGGCCAGTACATATTTGTTTGCGGATCAACTTGATAAATTCATTGAATTTAGAAGGAAGGATTGGAATTTTTTTCTTTTTACAAGGATTGTGCTCAACTACTGACAGGACATAAGGGAGACCATAGGATTATTTCAAGAGACCTCTCTCTTCTTCACAGAAGGAAGTAGATTTTTCCCTCAGAGATAAGCCTTTTTTGATCAGATTCAACTCATTAGGAAGAAGCCATCCATCTGGACCAAAGTTGACCACTTTCAGAAGTTCTTTGGTGAACCAAGACAAGGCACAAGGGGAACAGAAAGAGATCAATATAAACCACAGTAAGGATCACAGCATAGGGGAGGGCGCATGAGAGGAGGATCAAGGTTGAGGGGCATGGGTCAATTGATGGTTTGGATTTTTTTTGCAACTTGCTTATACTTGATGGCAAAAGATGTTGAGTTGAAAGTAAGTCAAAGTCACTCTCACCTCCTTTGTGGTTGTGACATCCCTTGCCAGTTTTGAGACTTCAACTTGATCCTTGATCAAGTTCCCCTCCGTTTGAGCCAGGCTCCCCTGGCTCCTCCCCAGCTGCTTCCTTGTTCCCATACTTTTCCTTGATCCCATCTCTTTCTCCATTCCATCCTTTTCTCCATCTCATTCTCTGATCTCAATCTCATCCTCCAACTTCCTCCTCCACTCCTCATCCCCCTGATTATCATTCCAATGTTCATTGATCTTCCTGACTTTTGTCTTCCCTCTATTAATTTTTGGAATGTTGGATTCCTGATAATGCTGAGAAAGTGCTGTTTACTAATCTTTTTTTGATCTCTAATGTTGTGCGTTGTGTCTTGGTTTTAGATCTCTTCTTATTAGTTCTCTTCTTCCTTCTATTGTGTTAACTCAATCTCAGACTGGTTACTCAACCTCACCCTTGATTCAGTAACACCCGCACAACCTGACTAGGTGCTTGAGTGTGAAAACTCCAATTTCAAGACCAGCAACCAGCCCCAAACTTATCTTGCTCACTGATCCTAGATCCTGGGTGTCTCTTCTTCTTGTGCAACCATGAAATTGCACCAACGGCACCCAGGGGACTAGGATCAGGTAAGCTGCTCATTTTACTCTCAGTATCTTCCAACTCAACAATCTGACCAAACCTTCTCCAGCGGCACTTCAAGTCAAGCTCCTCAAACTTTCATTCTTCATCAACCATCCACAGCAATCCTGTCAGCCCTTTGCCAGACCTCAAGATACATCAATACCTCTCATCAGCTATATTTTATACATTCATTCTTTGTCTGAACTCACTCGTAATCTTGTTTTATTAGGTTCATTCATTATCTTTTCTTCCTTCATCTTTCTGTTTCTTTTGCTTATTGTGATTTAAATCTACTGGTTTTATTAGCCAAACATTTTCTTTACTTCAGATTTACAGTCCCAAACCAGGTTACAATAATCATGTTGGACAACAAAGAAGCCTTGAGTTCAACCAAATTAAACATTCCCCTTCTCACCAATGAGAACTTTCCTTCATGGAGCCTCCAAGTTTGAAGCTACTTAAAATGCAAAATAATTCTCAATTACGTCCTTGAACCACCACCCTCTCCTCTCAATGCACCTCGGAAAAAGAAGCTATTTGAAGCTGCCAATGTTATCATTCAACACCTAGGGGACATGGCGTTCAATGCTGTCCTTAACAAAGAAAACAACGGTGATCCTCACGCAATCTGGAACAGCATTCTGGAACAATATGCATCCAAATCCACCAACAACTGAGGCCATATCTGGCTCAACTTCATCCAATCTCAATACAAAGGTGATCTGTCAGTATACATCCAAGAATGCCAAAAAACAATGAATGAGTTATTGGTTTTCAAGCTCAAGCTTCTACCTGACATCCTAAGCTACATGATATTGGCGAAACTCCCAAGTAACTTTTACCATATCGTCAATACAATACTCTTGAACAATGAGCTCCTACAAAATCCAACCAATGTCTTAAACAAGCTGAGGGAAGTCATCCATCTCAAAAATTCTCAAAGTAAGAATCCAGAGGATATTAATCACAAAGCTTCCAAACCAACAGCTCTCGTTAAAATGGCTTTTAAATCAAAATCCCATGCTTGACCCAAACATCCTTGCTTAAAGGGTCATCAAAATCCACTTTCCAATCACCCTGAAAGCAAGTGCTGGTTTCTTTACCCGCACCTCCGCCCTGACAACAGCTCCTCCAAGCCAGCCGTACACCTTAATTCATGGAATCAAAAATCCAAGGATCAACTGCCTGGACCTGAAGCCGCCAAGCTGCATTTCAATTCCCAACTTTACCTCACAAATCCCTTCTCCAAAGAATCCAATTGATTACCCCTTCTAGACTTGGGATCAAGCCACCACATTCTCAATGATCTGCAGTACCTCCATGATTACAAACCCATTGTCATCAAAGTTGGCACCGGTTCTACCAATAGTGGTCTCAAAGCCACTCACGTGGGCAGTGCTATAATCAAGAATCACAATGGAAAGGAAATGACCTTGGAAAATGTGCTTCTTATCCCATCTCTCAATCAGTCATTGATATCCCTCAGACAGTTGAAGTCAAAGAAGGCAGTGTTTGATAAGGTCAGTTCCTCAGGAATTGAGATAACTCTGGCAAATCTCCTTCATAGGTAGCACTCACAACAAACTGACCAAACTATGTGGAGTAAAATTAATGCCACCCAAGGAGGACCCCAGTATGTTCTTGAAAACCAATTCCAACACAATTGATTGGCACCATCGGCTGGGGCAGCCCAATCCGTCTATTCTGAAGATTCTAAAGCTTCCCAACAAGGACACTGAGGCCATGTTTGAAATATGCAAAACTTGCAAGGGTACAGCCACCCCATTCAACCACCACTTCAAGGCTGTGAAAGACCCGCTAGAAGCTCTACATTTTGACCTAGTGGGCCCTTTTTCTGTCCAATCCCGCTCCAGAAACTTGTAATTTCTGTCAATCACAGATCAACACACCGTATTCAAGGCCGTATCCTTTCTAAAGTCAAAAAACAAATCTGAGAAGGCACTGACCAACATCATCGCCACAGCCAAAAGGCAAACAATGAAGAAAGTGAAAACCCTAATCTCCAACAATGGAGGGGAATTCAATTCCACCAAAATTAAGGAATACTTCTCATCTCAAGTTATAGTTCAGAACTATGCCCCTGCCTATACACCTCAACAGAATGGCCTGGCCAAGCAAACAAACCGCTCCATTCTCCAGAAAGCTTGATGTCTACTTTCTCAAAGTTTATTTTGGCTCACCTACTGGGATGAGGCTGTTAACACATCCACGCATCTCCTCAATTTCCTGCCATCTCTTACACAATCAAACAACATTCCCTACAAACTCTGGTTCAATAGAGACTTCAACTTAAATGTCCTCAAACCTTTTGGATTTCTTGGCTACTCCCTAATCCCAAAACAACTTTGTGAATCAAAAATGGCTCCCACTAGCAAGAAATGCATATTTCTGGGGTATGTTAACAACTTTTTGTCATACAGATGCTTAGATCCTGTCACCTCAAAAATATATATATCAGCAAATGTTGTTTTCTGCGAGGCCATTTTCCCTTCCATTTCCTTACCACCTTCTGTGTCTCATGATATCAACTCCGGGCCTGCTTTCCTTTCCATCCCGGATAAAGCTGCAGCTGACACTTCCTCCTCACCCTCCAATCATTCCAATCCTGACTCCTCTATCACATCCATTGGCTCCTCTCCAACACCGGCCGTTCCGTCTTATGGTTGAGTAACCCCAAACAATATTCTTCCAACTCCTTGCCCCAATGACTCCTCTATTGGTTGAACACAAGTGTATCTCATCTGCGACTCATATTACAAGGATCTGGCCAATCTCAAAGAAGCCTTGGCCTCAAAATATTGCAACAAGTGGATCAAAGCAATGCGTATAGAGGAACTCAACCTTATATCATATGACGTGTGGAAAGAAGTTGATCTGACCCCTGAATCAGTACCTATCAACTGCGTGTGGGTTTTCAGAACCAAAAAAGACTCCAGGAATCGCATCACTGAGTTCAAAGCTAGGCTTTGTGCTCGGGGCTTCCATCAAAAATGGGGCCGCGACTATCACAACACCTTTTCACCCACTGGTGACAAGGCTTCATTACCGGTTCTCATCTCCTTTGCGGCGTCTCAAGGCTTAAAATTTCACCAAGTTGACATCAAATCTTCATTCTTAAATGCACCCATTAAAGAAACCTTCTACATCAAACTGCCTTCAAATATTCACACCTCCCCTGGTAAAACGCTCAGGCTGCTAAAGGCTCTCTATGGACTCAAGCAGGCGCCTTTTGCCTGGTACACTACTATGACCAACTGGCTTCTCAGTTCCGGATTCAAACAATTCAATGCTGATCATTGTGTGTTCTGGAACAAAGACACTTGGCTCTATGTCCACGTTGATGATATAGCTATTTTCAGCAGAAGACGGGAAGAATTCATCAACAATCTTGGATCTTGATTCACCATCAAGGATCTTGGTCAAGCTTTGTTACTGCTAGGGATGAATGTAGAAGTCACCTTGACAGGTATCAAGTTACATCAAGGCACCTAAATCCAACACCTAGTTTCCAGATATTATCTCCTGTTGTTCAAAACGCATTCCACCCCTTTCCAACCCAGTGGCAAATTTCTGCCTGAAACTGATGAAGAACACAACAAATTCCAGAAATCAAATCAAAACTACCAAAAAATCATACGGGAGTTAAATTATTTAAGCTGCTGCACTCATCCAGACATCACATTCTGCGTGAACTACCTTGCCCAATTCTTGAATAAACCGGCTCACCACCACTTCAATGCTGCACTAAAGACCCTCAAATACCTCAAACATACCTTCAACTAGGGGCTGAAATTCTTCAAACAAGACAATCAGACCCTTTCTGCATTTTCCGACGCTGATTGGGCGACCGGTCCGAGTACAAGGAGATTGGTTTCAAGAATCTCCATCAGATGGATGGGAAACCTGGTTAACTGGAAATCTAGACGCCAACAGACGTTGTATCTGTCTACAACAGAGGATGAATATAAGGCTATGGCGGATGCTGTGAAGGAAATTTTGTGGCTAAAATCCCTAATACATCAAGTCTTCCCACAAAGCGGATCAAAATTTTCAATTCTCTTTGAAGATAACAAGGGTGCCATCAAACTGGCTCTGAATCAGGCAAATCACTCTGTTTTTCACTCCAAATACATGGAACTCCAATTCCACTACATCAGGGAAGAGATTGAAAAAGGAAAAATCACCATAAAAAAGGTGTTGTTGCAAGCAAATCTGGCCAATTTCCTCACCAAGCCTCTCAGCAGAATCAAATTATTTACCTCTCTATCAAATGAGACTTTTTCTTCAGCAAGGGAGGATTTTGGAATGTTGGATTCCTCATAATGCTGAGAAAGTTCTGTTTACTAATCTTTTGTTGATCTCTAATGTTGTGTGTTGTGTCTTGGTTTTAGATCTCTTCTTATTAGTTCTCTTCTTCCTTCTATTGTGTTAACTCAATCTCAGACTGGTTCCTCAACCTCACCCTTGATTCAGTAACACCGGCACAACCTGACTAGGTGCTTGAGTGTGGAAAATCCAACTTCAAGACCAGCGACCAGCCCCAAACGTATCTTTCTCACTGATCCTAGATCCTGGGTTTCTCTTCTCCTTGTGCAATCATGAGATTGCACCACCGGCACCCAGGGGACTAGGATCAGGTACGCTGCTCATTTTACTCTCAGTATCTTCCAACTCAACAATCTGACCAAACCTCCTCCAGCCGCACTTCAAGTCAAGCTCCTCCAACTTTCATTCTTCATTGACCATCCACAGGGATCCCTTCAGGCCTGCGCCAGAACTCAAGATAGATCAATACCTCTCATCAGCTATATTTTATACATTCATTCTTTGTCTGACCTCACTTGTAATATGGTTTTATTAGGTTCATTAATTCTCTTTTCTTCCTTCATCTTTCTGTTTCTTTTGCTTATTGATGATTGAAATCTACTGGTTTTATTAGCCAAACATTTTCTCAACTTGCTTAATAATCTATTGTTTCTTTACAATCCATTGCATCACTCATCCCGGTTGTATCAATCAATGCATTTTGTCACCCTCTGCAATCAAAACCATCATCAATCTCCAACTCCACCCTATCAGAAACTTTCAACTCTCCATTCTTTTGCAGCTGTGAGGTGACCTCTTCATTCTGAATCTTGTTATATTTGTCCTAATGTTCCTGTTTATCTCTTTTCTGTTCCTTTCTTGTTCCCTCCTAATAATCAGCAAAACTCTTTGGTTCTGCTCTCTTCTTCTCTCCAGTTCTCATTTTGGTAAGATCCTTCTCATCCCGCTCGAACTGACCTTCATTGTTTTTTATTTGTCCTCCGTTTTTTGCTTCCAATGTCTCTGTTGTTCTTAGCTTTGAAATAAATGAAGAAACCTTTTCAAGGTTAAAAGCTGCAAGATTCAACCAAGCTAATCCAGAAATCATGGACTCAAATGGACCAACAGACTCAAACTCATCCCTTCTCACAACCTTAATGGATTCCATCCCCGACCTCCAAAAATATAAATTCTCCTTATGGCAATCCAAGTTAATTACCATTTTCTCCCTGAATGGAATTTACCATTGGCTCAATGAAGAATGTAAGAAAGAATGCCCCCAGAAGTAAATTTGGAGATCTCTGGCTACATCTTGCCCAAACTGGAGAATTGAACCTACATGATTGCCTCAAGCCTACCAAGGCCCTGACTGGAATTACACTCTGAATGGCATTTCTCTCTGGAAATCAATTAACAAGTTCTATGCATCCTCCCAGACTGCAAATAGATCTGGAATCTTGTTCAATTTCCTCAAAATTGTGTTTGAACCTAAAAATGTGAATAAATTCATCACCAACGTGTGATTATGCCTACTTCAAATCCGTGAAATTGGAATAAATATGAATGAAGAAATAGTTGCCTACTTTATTTTGTATAAATTTCCCCCACAGCTTGAGCACCTAAATAATGTTGATTGGCTGAAAAATTTTTTTGATTGATATTTAACAAAGAGGGCTAGGCCAGCAGAATCATCAGTAAAAAATGGTGAAAGAAACATAAGAAGTTAAAGAAGAAAAAGATAAAAAAACAAACATCAGGCAAAAGACGGCTGAGATGAGCGGTGGTGAAGCAAGCTGGATCAGGCACGATGAAGATATTTGAGGAACACGGTAAGAGGAACTTCAAAGAAAAGAATATCAATAATCAGGTCGACAGGAATTGAGGATTTGGCGACAGATGACAATCTTACCAGTCAGAGTATGATAGCGATGGAGTTGAAGAGCATAAGATTCAAATTGAGGAGAAGGAGTATAACATAAGACAAGAAAAGATAAAAGAAGAAGAAGAAAAGATAAAAGACTAGATAGGATTCGTTCAGATGATGAGAAGATGTTCGGAAGCTGACAGGTGAGTGGCGTGAGTTGAAGGTTGTTGTAGTTTGGAGTTTTGTGGAGAATTGAGGTTCATGTCAATTGTACCTAGAACCAGTGCCGAACCAGAGCTGGGAACCAAAGACTGAGTCGTGTGAGAGGAGAGTGGATTTGTGACAGTGCTGTAGCCCGCGCCATTGTGAATGTGACAGTTAGGAAAGGCGTAGCGGCAGTAGAGGAGTAGAAAATTATTTAACACCCCCCGTGACTTGTGAGATTGGAGTCGGAGCCGTAAATGATGGATCTATTAACTGTAGAAGAGTGGAGAGAGATGAAAGAGGAAGCGCCTTTGTAAGTCCATCAGCTTTCATGTCTGTAGCTGGAGTGAGCTTGATGATTAAATTTCCAAGACTGAGTTCTTCACAAAGGGCTTTAGTTTTGATGTTGATATGGCAAGTTTTGGATTTACATCCAAACTTTTTGAGTTTGTCATCCAAACCTTTATTGTCTGTGTAATGAACACTGGGAGCAGTATCCTTTTTGCAGAGTTCAGCCACCAGATTTCTCATCCAAATGGCTTCTAGAAAGGAGTCGGCGAAAGGGTTGAGTTCTGCTTCAGTAGTGGAATGAGTTACATTGCGCTGTCTGTAGCTGCTCCAAGAAATGAGAGAATTGAAAAGGAGAGAAAGATGGCCGGATTGTGAGCGTCTTTTTTCCAAATCGTCACTCCAAGTGGCGTTGCTGTAGCATTCAATTTGAGTGCTGTCGTGGTTGACTTGTAAGGTCAATTTCAAATTTTTCGTAGCGTTGAGATATTTCCAACACCTCTTAACTTCCCTCCAATGGCTAATGCCTGGTTTTTCACAAAATTGGGCGAGACTGGAAACTGCAAAACTGAGGTCCGGACGGGTGAGACACGCGATGTAGTTGATAAGGAATACGGCAGATCTGTAATTAACATTCAGAGACTTGAATTCTTTGTGATCATCGTCAGAGGCTGGAGTTAAGTTGATATTAGCTGAAAGAGGAACGGACGACGGTTTGCATTCTGTCATCTTTAATTCATCCAATCCGTGCTTGATGTGTTTTGGCTGAGACAAGAGTATTTTGTTATCAACACGTTGGAATTTCATGCCCAAGATTGTATTTGGGTCGTGGTGACTTGAATTTGGAAATCTTTTGAGGAATTTATTTTGGAAATTGTCCCCGCAACCGACCAGGATCAGATCGTCAACATGAAAAAAGAGGACCGAGTTTGAGTTAGAGTGGATGTATAAGCAGGGATCGGAGATTGATTCGTGGAATCCTTGTTCTCAAATCCAAGCAGTTAGAGTATGGAACCAGTTAGCGGGGGCTTGATTAAGCCATAGAGTTATTTTTGCAAGATAAGAAACTCCAATTTCCTTTTACAGCCTTTGGGTCTTCAAATAATAACCTTGTTGGACAGAGGAGCATGGAGAAAAGCGCTTTTCACGTCGAATTGCGTAATAGGATGATTGTGAAAAAGACCAAACAGTAAGGCTATTCGTAAGGATGCAGCCTTGCCAGTTGGTGAGAAAGTGTCTTGATAGTCCAGTCCGTAAATTTGATCGAAACCTTGGACGCAGAGTTGGCTTTTGTAGATAAGAGGGTCTCCATGGCAGTTGTCTTTGAGGCGATACACCCAGGTTGTATTCAGAGGATTTTCGGGAGCTGGACCAGTATAATCTTCCCAGACCTCAAGTGTTTTGATCCCATTGAGTTTGTTGTCCATGGATGTTTCCCACTTGAGAGCGTTGGCACACCTTTTGGCTTGTTCAAAGGATTTAGGTACGTAGTAGTGATGATATCCATACCGTTGAGGAGGATTCAACGCTGATCAATCTCAAAGAGAATAACCAGGAATGAGTTGATGCGTCAAGTCTTCGGACATGTCTGATTCAGAGTCAGAGGAGCAAGTATTAGGTGTTTTGGTTGAAGAAGAGGACGGAGAGGTAATCGGAGAAAGAGTATTAGAGGAAAGAGAATCTTCAGATATTGGATCCGGATTGTTGACGTTGACAGAAGGATTTGAAGTAAGGATTGGTAAATCATCATTGATTTTTATTTGCAAGGATTCATTGGAGGGTTTCGAGATTACTGCATTCTCTGATTGTGAGTCAATTTTTAGTATTTTGACGTGCTTTGTGGAAATAATGGAACTGTCAGGTTTCATTATTTGATAAGATAAAAAATTGGGGTTGTATCCCACCAGGGTACCCGGTAGTCCTCGATCTTTGAATTTTTCTCCACGATTAATTCTATTGTCAAGGTATACTACCTTGGATCCTATGGGATGGAAGAAGCTGACAGGAAGAGTTTTGCCAATGAAGAGATGATAGGGAGAGAGAGCGTTAGGAGCCTTAGGAATGTGATTCAAGGCAAGACATGCTGACTTGGCTACTTCAGCCCATAAATTTAGTGGTAGCTTAGAGCTTCGGAGGGTCGCTCTGATGGATTCGGTAAGAGTACGGTTTGCCCTCTTGACTTTTCCGTTGTGTTCCTGGTGATACGGTTCTGAAATCAAGTGTTGGATTGCGTTAGTTTTAAGGAAGTCTTTGAGATTGGAAGAAGTGAATTCACCGCCTCCATCAGTGCAGATAGTAGCAGGGAAGCAGTTTCGTTTTTGTTTTTCATGATTTAGGATTATTTTGAGCTGTTGACACGCGTTGGATTTGTTTTGGAGAGTTATTGCGGAAATATAACCAGAGAAGTTGTTGATAATAGTCATAATATAGTTCATATTGTTTCTAGAGGATGGATTGATTGGACCAATCAAATCAATATGGAGTTGTTCAAAAGGTTTGGAAGCGGAAGTAGACGTGCTGTTGAAGGGAGATTTGGAAATCTTTGAAAATACGCAATCTTCGCATTGATAGTTAGAAATAGTCTTGGTTGAAAGAGTGGGAAAAAGATTTTTGAGGCGGTGAGGACTTGCATGTCCAAACAATTGGTGAAGGTGATTGATGTTGTCGGGATTTGCATTTTTCAGAGTGAGGTGACAGAATTTGAGATTGTTACCAATGCGAGAGGGGGAGTTAAGAATGAAAAGATTCTCTTGGATGTATCCAGAGAAAGCCCGTTGCAAGTTAGTGGAAAGATGAAACTGGTTTTGAGCAGAGGTAAGAAAGCAATTTTTTGTTGTAATCAACTCTCCGGGACTGATGAGATTGACCACTAAATCTGGGACGAAGAGGCAATTTGAAAGAGTAACCACCGAATGCTTCCAAGATAGTTTGACGGTTCCTTTTCCTTTGATTGGGAGTTTCGCGCCTTCCTTTCCATTTCTGATGAATTCTTCACCAGGATTATTCTCAAGCTGACAGAAGAAATTGGGGAAGTTGAACATGTGACAAGAAGCGCCTGAGTCCAGGATTATACAATTTTGAGGATTGACGTCCTTAATCCAAGTGGAAAGAAGCGCCATGTAATGAGCTACTTCTTTGGTTTTTGAGTTTGTGTTAAGTGAGGCTCTCCAGCGGGCTTGCGATTCCTTCCACCATTTGGGAGCTAGATGTTCATGAAGATGCCAGCACTTTTCCGCTGGGTGATCAGGTGACGCTGGATTGTGGAATCCTTTCCTACATCTTTGCTTGGCGGGAACAGGCTTCTTTGGAATACGTGACAAGACAAGAGCTGTGTCATTAAATTTTGTTTCCTTGGATTTGACTCTTGATTTGTTGTTGAGTTGAGTGAGGTGATTTAAGACAAGATCCATTGTAACGGCTTTATCTGAGTGCATGATTTGTTGGCGAAGAGAATGAAGAGGAGGAGGAAATTTAAAGAGAATGAGGTAGGATAGAATATCATCAGGGAGATCAATTCCAACATCTATCATTTTCTTGACAGATATCTTGGTTTTGGTAATGAAGAGATTGATGGAATCAGGTTTGAATTGATGATAAAGGAACTCGTTGAATACTCAAGCTCGATTGGCCGTTTGAGAAGAAGCAAATTGTTCTTTGATGGTTTGCCAGAGGAGTCGGGCCGAGGAGATGTTTGATGGAGTGACAACATTATTATGAGTAATAGAATTGATTCGAGAGAGGAGAATTACTCTAGTTTCCATATCTTCAATCGAGCTGAGGGTCTTAGAATCATCTTCAAGAGCTTCCTTGATACCCTTGAGTTTGATTAGCATGATCATCTTGTCCTTACAGATAGGGTAGTTTTCTTCAGATAACATAGGCACGGCTTTGAGCGCAGCTTTTAGAATAATCTGTCGAAAGCCATTGCTGCTGGATCCCTCCATTGAGTAGGTTAGATTTGTCGGGTTGGCTTCGGCTTTTAACCGTGTTGATTGGCTGACAAATTGTTTTGATTGATATTGAACAAAGAGGGCTAGGCCAGCAGAATCATCAGTAAAAAATGGTGAAAGAAACATAAAAAGTTAAAGAAGAAAAAGATAAAGAAACAAACATCAGGCAAAAGACGGCTGAGATGAGCGGTGGTGAAGCAAGCTGGATCAGGCACAATGAAGATATTTGAGGAACACGGTAAGAGGAACTTCAAAGAAAAGAATATCAATAATCAGGTCGACAGGAATTGAGGATTTGGCGACAGATGACAATCTTACCAGTCAGAGTATGATAGCGATGGAGTTGAAGAGCATAAGATTTGAATTGAGGAGAAGGAGTATAACATAAGACAAGAAAAGATAAAAGAAGAAGAAGAAAAGATAAAAGACTAGATAGGATTCGTTCAGATGATGAGAAGACGTTCGGAAGCTGACAGGTGAGTGGCGTGAGTTGAAGGTTGTTGTAGTTTGGAGTTTTGTGGAGAATTGAGGTTCATGTCAATTGTACCTAGAACCAGTGCCGAACCAGAGCCGGGAACCAAAGACTGATTCGTGTGAGAGGAGAGTGGATTTGTGACAGTGCTGTAGCCCGCGCCATTGTGAATGTGACAGTTAGGAAAGGCGTAGCGGCAGTAGAGGAGTAGAAAATTATTTAACAAATAAAACAATAACCCACTCCATTGTAGAAGCAAAGATCAATGGTGACTTAGTCCCCAGGCATCTAAATAAAATAAAAAACAAGGTAGCGGCAGGAACCTACGCTTCTGCCCTTCTAGCCAATCAAGAACTACTGCAGGGTAAACACAATTGGCACAATCCTCAGGCTTATCATCCAAAAAATAAGTGCTTTTCACTGTATCCCCACCAGCGGGCCAACTACAACAGACCCAATGACAATCCCTCCTCCAAGAATCAATCACAAAAAACCTCTTTCCCAAAATACTCAGCAAATTTAGCATATACCTTTGACGTTGCCAACTTCCATCATATTGATTGTGGCTCCTTGCTCCTTGACTTGCGTGTTTACAAAAACATGTTCAATAAACCCAATTATTTCAACTGGATTAAAGAAAAAACCACCAAGGTCAATACTGGAAAGCCCAATTCCTCCTTCATGTCCCAAGGAGCTGGAGACGCAACCATCCACACTGAAACAGAATTGCTCACTCTCACCAACTAACTCCTGGTACCCAATCTAGCGGTCAATCTAATCACACTTGGCCAACTCATTCAAAAGGGATGTTCACTAAATCAACTGGATTCCAAAGGCTTTGGCCTATTTTCTGAGGGAAAGTTAACCATCTCCAGCCAAATTGATAAAAATCTACTTTATGTCAAAGAATCAAATCCAAACCTATCCAACTTCCTCACCTTTCTCTCCATGTCTACCATTCAAAAATGATTTTGCCATGTTCTTTGCAATTAAGGCAAGCTCCTGTCCACCTCCTTCCCTAACCTGAAATGGGACAACAATTTTTATACCTCTTGCACAAAAGGAAAGATCCACTGATTATCTTTCAGAAATCATATTCCTCCAAGCTTGATTCCTTTTAAATTAATCCACACCAATGTCTGTGGTCTGATCAATCCAATCTTCAATTCTGGATGTTGATAATTCTTACTCCTTACCAAAACTTCTTAAAATAGAACACCTGCATCCCTATCAAGCTTAAGTCAGAAGTGACCAAGGAGATCATTAATTTCAAAAACTGCACTCAAATTGTCTCCACAGAATGCTGAAAATATTTCACTCCAATAATGGTGGTGAATTTTTCAATTCCCACCTTTCATCCTTCCTAAAGGACAATGGTTTACTCCACACTACCTCTAAACCATATACTCCTTAACATAATCCAGTAGCCAAGCAACAAAAAAGAACACTTGTTGAGGCTTCCAGAGCTTTGATGATTGATATTCCTGTCCCACTCGCTCTGTAGGATGAGATTATGGTTGGAATGTGCAAGATCCTCAACTCAATACCCTCAGTAAACCTCAAAGTATCCCTGTTTGACCTATTTCACAGTAAAATTCAAAAACAAAAACTATTCCAAACCCTATGCTTCAAGACCATTGTCCCTAACAACAACTTGGAATCCTCCAAGTTTTAAAAAAGGGCATTGAGGGGATTTTAGTAGGCTTTGACCTCAACCCAAACTCCTCCAGAGTATTCTGCCCCAGATCTGGTTCCATTTTCCTTAGTAAACATGTTAAAATCTTTGAAAACATGAAATTTGACAATACTGCCTCCTCTTCTCCCAACTCTCCCTTTCATTCTTTTATCCATCATCCTTTAGCTGAAGTTCTCCCTTCCCCTGCCTCCAATAATCCCTCACTCTTTGTTGGAGATATTTTTTGATGATTTTTTTCTTCATCTTATTCTCTATTTCTTTAATTTATTACGTAGTCGCTACTCTCACTCAACCATGCATAAGCTGAGAAGATTCAATAACCCGTTACACTTGGCTGCCAACTATCTGACCAGCTGTTGACTAGACTGTGTGAAAGAATTCCCCCGGTTCATATCTCCTTCCATCTTTCACTCTCACTCTCTTTTCTATTTTTGTCTTGTTTGTCTCTTTGCTCATTGCACTCAGACTCACAACTCATCTAAGACTACCTTGACCTGATCAACAGTTACTTTGACATCACACCATTGGTTTATCAAAGCAAATAAGTTAACAGTTCATTGACTTGAACTTATCAATCTGATCACGATGAATCCAACCTGCAGTAGGTTCAAACCAAACTCTAAACTCAACCTCAGGAGCTGAATCCCTTGTAACTCTGTAGTCTTCAATTTATCCTGGGAGGATTGGTCTGTCTCTTAATAGTGTCTTATTTTCTCTACTTAGTCTGCTCAAGTGAATCATGAGGCGCCACATCTGTTTGTTATTTTTCTCTTTTATGGTTATTTTTCTTCACTGGCTGTTTGCTGTCTACTCAACTGATCCTTGTAATAAAAAAAGCCTGTTCCAGGTTTATCAACCAATCCATTATTTTACACTCCTAAATCCTACTCCCCAGAATTCCATATATTCCAACTCCAATTCACACTTTTCTCCCTCCAATCCACCAGCTCCCATGCCTCAGACACCCAAGAATGATCCAAACCCCAATTCAAACTCTGACATGTCCAATGGCAAGCAGGTCTTAAATCTTCTCATACCTCATGACACATACAATCTTGGAAACAGCTCAATAATTCAAAGATCAAAAGTTTTTGAGTTTCTAATGCAATCCATTCCTAGATTCTACAAAGATGTAGAGAAGATTCCCAATCAATTCAGATGGTTAAATTCCATGAAGGTTTAACTGGAAGGTATAGATCTACTCAAAGTCTGGGAGGGATGCCACACCCTACCTTACAGGAAGCAAGCTCTATCAACTTTCTGGGTCTATCAACTGAAGGATAAACCTGAAGGTTCCAAATCTCTCTTCAAATCAAGATTGTGAGTCCAAGGCTTTAAGAAAATGGAATTCTGCAAGTGCAGAGAAACGTACAGTCCCACCAGCTCAATGGTTACTCTTTGTGATCTCCTGATCTACTCCTTCAATCATTCCCTTAAAATCAGCCAAATGGTTATTAAATCCGCCTGCTTAAACCCCCCACTCAACAAGGATGTTTATATCAAGCAACCTAATGGATATTCCTCAACCTTTCCTTACTTCAAACTTAGTAAGGCCTTGCATGGCCTTAAGCAGGCCCCAAAATTCTGGTTTGACACATTACAAGGGTGTATTATATCTGAAGGCTTCAACACTTCAAGTGCCAACCCTTGTCTCTATATCAACAATAAACATTTCATTTTTGTCTTTGTTTACTTTCACAACTTCATTATGATTGGCAAATCAACCAAATTTTGGGATCAACTAAAATCTCAATTCTCTATCTCTCACAAAGGCCCCCATCACAAGATCGTTGGAAATCAACTCATCAGCACTCCCCAAGGCCCAGGTCTTCTGCAACCCAAGCACATTGATTAGGCCCTGAAGGGACTAGGCTTGTTTGAATCCATGCCAATCACCATTCCCATGAATCCCAATTCTCACCTCTCTCAAGCATCTGATGAAGAAAACAACAAATTCCTCAAACTCAACATCAATTTCCAATAATCCCAGGCTTCCTTAACTTCATAGCCAGTAGAAGTCCTCCTGATTTATCTCATGCAGTATTGACCCTCTCTTGATTCAAAAATAAGCCCAGCCTTCAAAACTTGCTAGAATCCAAGCATGACTGGAAATATCTCAACCATACAAAGAAACTGGCACTCAGGCTCAAATCAACCAACTTCAAATATGACATCAAATGCTTTAGCAATTCTGATGGCAGCAATGATGTCTCAACCTGAAGAAGTCACACAGTCTTTATCATCCTCCTTTACATTTTTCCAGTTTCCTGGAATAGAAAAATCCAACCCTCTGTATATATCTCCTCCACTGAAGGTGAATTGAAGGCCTTAGAAGCATTTTCTCAAGAAAAACTATGGCTTGATAATCTTCTTCAGGACCTAAAACCTCACATCCCGTTATCTCACTGCTTCAAAATCAACAACAAGGCATTCAAAATTTATTTAACTTCCATTTTCATCACGGAACTCTAAAGCATGTGGATACACAGATTAAGTGGCTCAGAGAACATTTCAAGGCCAAAAACTTGATTACCAATCTCATCCCATCTCATTAAATGCTTGCCAAGCCATTAACCAAGCCATAAATCAGATCCTCAGTCCAAAATCTCACTTCCTTCCTCCTAGCACCTCACAACTGAACAGGGAGGTGTGTTGAGCTGAAAGTAAAACAGAGTCACTCTCACCTGCTGCGTGGTTGTGACATCCCTTCCCAGTGTCAATACTTAAAATTGATCCTTGATCAAGTTCCCCTCTGTTTGAGCCTGGCTCCCCTGGCTCCTCCCCAGCTTCTTCCTTCTTCCCATTGTTTTCATTGATATAATCTATTTCTCCATTCCATCCTTTTCTCCATCCCATCCTCTGTTCTCAATCTCATCCTCCAACTTCCTACTCTGCTCCTCATCCCTCTGATTACCATTCCAACATCCATCCATCTTTCTGAATTTCATTTTCCCTCTATTCATACTCTATCTTTTTTCTACAATCCATTGCATCACTCATCCCCATTGTATCAATCACTGCCTTTTGTCACCCTCTGCAATAACAACAATAATCAATCTCCAACTCCACCCTATTGACAATCTTCAACTCTCCATTATTTTCCAGCTCTGAGGCGACCTCATCATTCTGAATCTTGTGATATTTTTCCTAATTTTTGTGTTTAGCTCTCCCGTGTTCCTTTCTCTTTCCATGCTCCCAATTGAAAAAACTCTTTGTTTCTGCTACCTTCTACTCTCCACTTCTCTCTTTGGTAAGATCCTTCTCATCCTGCTCAAACTTTCATTCTTTGGTTCTTATTTTTCCTCCTGTTTTTTCTTCCAAAGTCTCTGTTATTCTCAGCTTTGAAATAAATGAAGACAAGTTTTCAAAAGAGGGAAGCTCTTGTTTCCTCCAAGCATTGACCGGCGAGACCTTACTGCAAAAACAGAGACCAAGTTCAAACATTTTCCACGTCCTATGTTCTGAAACGTCCTCAAAGGATTCTTTTTCCATAAAAGAAGAACCAAGGGATAATATATTGCTCAAAGGTGTGGAACACTGTATAGTTTTCAAAATGACGGTAGAAGAATGCCCTAGCGGTGCATAATTGGGAGGACTTACTTTGAACCCCCAAGTGCCTCCACTGAAGTTCATATTCCTCCATACCAAAATCATTTAGGAGAGAATCAAGATCAGGATCTAATTTATACTTATTGCAGAGATTAGCACCTGAACTAAAAGAAGATTGAAAAGGATTAACACAAAAAGGAAAAGAAGAAACCATGGATCCAGAGAGAGAGGGAATATTTTTGTGATTTTTCATTTTGACATTTTTATCATTCTCAATGCTTTTCACATCAGAAGAAAATGATGAGAAAAAAGTAAAATCAGCCTCTGGGATGAGATTTGATCCTTGAGTTGATTTTTGAGGCTGGGAACAACTACAACCATCAGTATCATCAACTATCCTGCTAAAAAAACAAGGGGAATTAAAAGTTTCCTTCTGCTTCCCCTTTAGAACTGAGATAGGAGAATGAAAAGGGAAATTTCTTTCCCAAAAACCAGAATCCAAGGAGCAGAGAGGAACTTCAATATTCCTTTCATCAGAATCAGGGAGAAGGATTCTCTCCCCAACTTGATCAGAAAACATCAAGGTAGCACCAACGTGCATTAAAAATAGCCAACCCAAGATCATAGGTCCTTTCAAATGAGTAATCCAAAAATGACAGGTTCCAAAAATATTTTGACCAATTAAACTTGAAAATCATCTGCAATACCAACTAACTCACAACACAGATTCCCTATTCCATACACCACTATTTTGAAGCTAAATCTAGGGCTGAACTTGGGTTTGCAGGCCATAGAATCTGAAATCATGTTTAGTTGGGAACCAGAATCAACCAGGAGAGAAACTGTTTTATCCATTTTGCCAAAAAAAAGGAAAAAAACCAAGCGGACAAGAGTACAGGTTGGAATCTGATGAAGGATCAGCCCCGCCAGAGTCCTCAAGCAATGTTCCAGAGGAAACCTTCAATTTTTCAGAGCCAATCTCCACATGTTGGCAAGAGACAAATTTCTTCATTTGTTCAGGGACAGAGGGAAAAATTTACAGGAGCTCAGCATCAAATAAATCAGGAATTTTCAGATCAGAGATTTTTTTAGTACCCCTTTCACAGCATTGGGGTGGTCCTTAGAGATTCCCCTCATGAACCAAACTCTGGGCTGGGTGGAAGGAGGATGCTCAGGTGAAGCAGGGATTGTGACAGGATCAGCAGGTTGGGGTGTTTCAAAAGTTGGAGGAGAAAGATAAGTGTGGTTTTGAAATCTTCCAATCTGATTTTCTGTTTCTACGTCCATTTCTTGCACAACAGAGCAAGGAGGTTCAGGGGATGATTGAGGTTTGACCAGTTGACAAAGAATAGAGGATGGCATAGGAGGATCTTTGTGAAGTTTGGGTTCCTCATTTCATTTCCTAGCCAGATTGGATTGAAAAGCTCCAGAGAATCTAGAGGAGGAGCTAGCAAGAGGATACCATGGTTGAAGGGTACCACAGGAAGATCAAAAATACCAAGAGGGCAAAGATGCTTTCTTAGGAGGAGATGGCTGAAAAGGGGAAACCAAATGATTGATAGGGCCCAATGAATCAAAAGGTATCAGAGCACCATTAGGACAAAAGTAATGATTTTCCTTATGTTCCACCAAATTTTCATCCTTATCCTTCTAGAGTTCTGGGCATCATCCGGTTCCATGACCTTCCATGTGACAATAGTAGCAGACCAGAGTGGATCTAGGAATGGAATGAGAATGTTTGGGAACAGCAAGAGCAGGAATCTTTTGATCCATTTTATTTTTGAAAGCTTAGAGAAGTTTTATGATTTCATCAATAGCTGTAGTTTCTTTGTTTGCCTGAGGATTTGATTTGGGAAAAAAACTGGCCTCCATTTTCCTCAAAACTTTTTTAGACTCAGGAAATGAGGGAGCAGGAACAGGTCCAGTGGTGCAGGGTTTTTCAAAAGCTTGGGCAGTTTGAATTTTCTTGAATTTATCCACCGCAATCCTAAAGAAAAGAAAAGAAGGAAGCTTGAAACACTTATCCCTAGTTGTAATCATAGATGCAGAATTAACCAATTTGTCCCTTATTTGCTCCTGGACTTCTAGGAAGAATGATTGGAAAAATTGGACTTGAATTTTGTCCATGGTGTCAATATGATTATTTCTAAAAAGATAAGATTGAATAGGATCACAAAATTTCCTAAAAGATTGATAACCAAAGGCTGAAGAAATAAAATCCTTTGAGATCCACTGAGAGGCAATATAATCCAAGTCCTTTAGCGTAAATTGAACTATATCTATCTTTCCCCAATCTGCTAGAATTGCTTCCCTTAGAAGTTTCCAGTTATTAGATTTGAATCCATAAAAAGACTCAATTACTTACATTACTTTATCAGATGAAATAAAGAATTGTAATTGATAGGCCATATTGTATTTTCTAGCTCCATCCACTTCCGCAGCCATTTTGGAAGAATCCAAAAATTGTTTGAAATTTGTCCCATTAAAACCCAGGTTCTTGTTCTGGGTTTTTTTCTTGACCATCTTAGCACAAACAGAGGTGGGGGAGGTGCAGGAGATCCCATTTTGAAAAACAGATTTCCTAGAGGAGCCAAAGAGCAGGTTTCCAAAGGGGCTTGTGAGTGTGGCAAGAGTAGGGTTTGACAAAACACAGCAAAAATCTTTCCCAGGCGGTGCACAATTGGGAGGACTTACTTCTGAGATATGGTGCCTCCATGGATTATATCTGACAAAGAGAGAACCAGAGGAAAAAAAAGAAAAAGGATCCAAAATTTGATTCCAAACGTATTGGGACTGTAAATACCAAGGTTTCTGGTTTGATCCCAGCCCAGGGGACCAAATGCAAGACTCCAGGCAGTGCTGAGCCACAGGAAACTCTGTGGAGGGAAAAAGGTGCTTTTGAGGCTTCCCTCCTGAGTGATACAAATATATTTAAATGTAACCAGAATCAAGATCCAGAACCTTATAAATAACGAATCAAAGGAAAGGATGAATTTTGATAGTAGTTGGTAGCAATGGAACAACACTATCTGAGGTCAGATGGTGCGGGAACAGACTTGAAAAAACTGATTTCATGTTTGTTCAGACTTAAAAAGAACAAGGAAGTTGTAAGTAACAACACCCAAAAGCTAATAAATCTGGTTTTCAGCAGAAGATTAGTAAAGATCAACTCAATCCCAACCAACATCCAGGTTCTTAATGAACCTTCCCAACTCTACACAATCAAGCGCTTGAAGGGTACCAGATAACTGTGGGTGGCTATTCAAAAAAAAAGCAATTTGTTTCATAAAGCTCTAGAAGCATAGCAGAAACAAATTCAACCAAGAATGACCCATCACTTCTCAAGGAAATCAAGAATAGCGTGGGGGAATTTGTTAAATATTGTCAAATATTATAATATTATGAATCTGTCTCCAAGGTTTTGCAAACTTGGAAGCGTCCCCCGATGATCTGTCCTGTGACACTTGGGTCCTCAGCTCACTTGGACCCTGCCCTCAGAAGGGATCTGGGCTCCTCCTGGCTAGAGGGGTTGGACTTAATTCCTCCTTCTTCTTTCTCTTCCTTGCTGTCAGCCACGAGAAAATAAGACTTGTCCAAATGTCTGCACAACTCATATGTCTTGTTGGTATAGTGGTTAAGTACCAGGCTCACCTTCCATTATTTGATACCAAGGTCACTGGTTCAACCCACCATGGAGACAAGAGTGAATAATGATTAGAAGTTCTAGAATTATATAATAAATTTTGATAATATTTTATAATATTTTATAGGTATGTTTTTATGGGTATTGATTATGGAACTTGAACCTTGATAATGTATATTATCAAGATGAGGATCCTATATAACTTTAAATTAAGTTATGAGGACTCAGATGCGTCCCAACTATTGATATAGAACTTCCCAATATGTTCCATTCCTTTGGGAATAAGTTATAGTAATTACTTTGAGCCATACTCTTTACTCTGTATAAACAAATTGCATAATTTTAATCTTATCCCTCTTTGGGATGTAATTATACTTTAATATACTTCACTGGGCCTTGAGAGCGTCCACTCAGAGGACTCTGAGCTCAGTTGTAAAGTATAGACCATGTAACATCATTGCCAAGAACATACATACCTTATATGTATAATATTTGCCAAGGTACTAGGAATTAAGAAGTAAGTACATGCCAAGGCTATCAATCTATGGTTGTGTAATCTTTCTGGGGTGTTCTAGGACCTTTGCAACGTACTTTTGACTGATGTTAAGTCCTAGGATCATTTAACTACCCTTTGGGGTATGTAATTAGAACCTTTTGCATTTAAAATCCCCCCCAAAGAGTACTAGTACCCTATCTCTCTTTGCGTATGATGTAATGGGGTTCTGAGCCCTTGAGGACGAAACCAGGGGGAGCCTGGCTCTCCCCTGATGATTCCTTGAGTCCCCTTAGGGCTCCTGTTACCTTAAAAGAGGAGGGTCTTCACCCTATAGCCCCTTCCTGAGTTATTTATTATATATTATTGATCCAAGAATACGGCAAGAGTTAACACGCCCATAAAAACTTAATCTCAAGAAGAAGATTGACTGGGGCCTTAAACTTTAGTATTATAATCAATTAATAATCAATTTCTCAACTCCAAGTTCGAGTGGTGAGTCCTTTGGAGTTGTAGCATTTATTGTTACCTTAAAGGGTGTGAGTTTACTTTGTAAGCAAGGCTCCTTTTGGCTTTATTCAGTTAGATCCAGGTCCCTTATCTCTTTATAGAGATCAAGGTGTGGCCTTTTACTCACAATACCCAAGTATTGTTCGATTTGTGTTGTTCTGTAACAGTATTACTGTTTTATTAAGTCAATAACTGATTTAATTATTGGTTTTGATCTTAATTTTTGCAGGTTTAACCACAGCCAGTATAGCTATAGAGGTTAAATCCCTGACAATTGGGGGCCTCATCGAATTTTTGAGACTTGTAAAGTGTTTTTTCTGCTCAAAGTACGCATTTTTGTGGTATTTTATCCGCTTTTTGACTGATTTATATATTTTTTCTAATAAAAATATAACAAATAAAGAAAACAGTAAAATTTCGAAATTTTGGTATTTATTGCTTTAAAGCTTTAAAGCCTTTGTTTTTGGAGTTTCTGGTATTTTTGTGTACGCATTTTTTTCCATTTTTGTCAATTTTTGCTGACTTTTGATTCTCTTTTATGCGAATATAGGAAAAAGAAAAAGCAATAAAAAGAAAAAAATAAATAAAAAAATTTTTAAATTTTTTTTAACGTTGGTGAATCCATTCTGTGGTGGTTTGTTCAGCATATTAGGTTGATTTTTGTTTGTACAAAATCTCTTCCTTCCTTGATAAGGTTCTGATTTTTTCTGTTTTTTTTTTTTGGCGGACAAGGACAAAACACAGCAAATGTCGATTTTTTTTTTAAAAAAAAAACAAAAATTAAGCAATTGGTATCTTCATTGCTCTCATAGATTAGCCGACGGCGCACACTTATTGGATCAAAGGAAAATTGTCATTGACAATCCTTTGTCTCATCGAGGAGAGTCGAATCAAATTGTAGGAAAGTTTCCTTCTAGCGCGACAATAGCGCCTGCGATCGATCTTCAAGATCACTGATTGACGTAAGTCTTGCCAACATAACCCGGTCAACCAAGGAGAGCGACTGACAGGGTATCTGGCCTATTGTGAAGCCATCTGAAGATCGCGAGGAAGTGATAGCAAAGAAGTACTTGTGTTGTATTGAGCAAAGGACTCCTTCTCGAACTGGTCTTATAACGAAATAAAAGTAAGCCATCGATTTCGATGGCAGGTTAGAAGTACTAGAACTAAGAAACGTCCTGTTCCCACAATAGTGTCTAAGCAACTATTGATTGACTCGTTCCTCCCCACTAATTGAGGGAAGGCTCGGAGTTTTGTGTCGTAACCAAGTACCAACCATCGTAGCGAGATAGACAAAGCTATTGCAAGTAGCGCAGCGCCAACAGAAAGGGCCAGATTTCAGGCGACGGACATCATCACGCATCGTAAGTCGTGATTGTTTGCTAACTCTTTGAAGGCCCATAACTAAAAAAGCAAAAGAAATGGGGAGAAGAGAAGATATCACTAAGAGCGCCCCTATTAATTTTTTTTTTTGAAATGATTACCAGGAGCAAGGGGGCTGAGCTTGTGCCCCCCGGCGAATTCGGTCAGAGAAGAAAGAGACCTACCTCCAGGAACAGCGAACCTTCTGACCTGCCACAGTCAGAACAAGATAAGCTACCTGGAGGCGGTAGCTGCGAACAACGTCAAGAACCAGTCCAAGTTCTTGACTCAGGCCCTGGCAACGTACAGGGCCCTCATAAAATTGATAGGAAGGGAGAGGTTGATGAAGGAGACCGAGTTCTGGGATCCAACTCAGATAAAGAAGCCGGTAATACCAAAACCAAGAGTAAGGAGGAAATTGGCGGAGGAGGCTATACCTTGACAAGCCGCTTCAGGCTCCCAGGAACCTTTGAGGAACAATCAGTCGTCCCCTCCCCTGAGCCAAGGGACAAGAATGAGAAGAAAAAGGGAGCACAGGAACTCAATCTATGGGGAGATGATGAGGATGGCCCGGTCTCTCCAGGGAGGCTTCCAATTCTTGGAAGAAGAGAGGGCCAAAAGGGTCAAGAGGAGTTGAAGTTATCATGAGAATCAGAAATTTTACTAGATAAATTTCGAGATATTGTATTTAATGAAACTCTTCATATTAAGAAGGCAGTGGTACACACCAATAAATATTGTATAGAAGGCTTTGCAGCCATAGATAAAAAATATTCCTGTATTGTTTCAGACAGTTTGACTTTGAAATCCATTCTGGCCAGTTCTGTGAAGGAGATAGAGGAATTGACCAATAAAACAATAGAGCTAGACTTGAGAAAAGTGCAGACAAGTGATTTGAGTAACTTGGATGACAAGTTAAGCAACATTGGTGACTCCTTGAGAGAATCATCAGAAGAATCTATGGCAATTAAGAAAGATGTCAACTCATTAACCTCCATGGTGTTGCAACTGAGCCACTCATTGGAAGTGCTAGAAAATAAGTTTGATAAAAGATTGAGTTCTGTTGAAGAAGATATATTGAAATTTTGGGTTGTGTCAGAACAAAGTCTAGAGGAATTAACTACCAAGATTGATAAAGTAAATAAACAATTAGGGCACAATCATGACAAGCTTGTTAGTATGTTGTCGTCAGTGTCCCATGATAACCATAATCATGCCATAGCAGCCAGAGTCCAAGAAGAGGTGAAGAAAAAAGGCAGAGCTGTAGCAGAGGACAAAGATCTGGTACAAGATTATGGTAAAGGTGAAGTTTTTAAACAGATATTGAAGTTTTTAAACAGATATTGCAGGGATTGCCAAAAATAAGTGAATGGCCTCATTTCTCTGGGGAGGGTGAGTATGATCATACTGAATTTATTTCATGGATTGACACCCTGAGAGAAGATACAGGACTCCCTGATACCTTGATTACTAGCAGGTTAAGCATTCTGTTTAACGGAATAGCCTCAGATTGGTAAAGGGACAGAAGGAGTGCAGTAGGTGTACAAGATTGGGCCTTTTGGAAAAAAGAAATACATTCAAAATTTGGTACATCTAATTGGAAGAGGAAATGCTTGGCTGCCTTCAACAGTGACAGATTCCTTCCAGGGGTCATACCACCAGCAACATGGGTGACCAGGCAGAGGAAAAGGCTTAGAGCATGTGATCCATACCTGGATCAGAATAGTATTAATTTCAAATTGAAATCATTGATGGATGGTGAAGTGTCATTTGCAGTGAAGACAAGTATGAAGACCACAGATGACTGCTCAAATTTGATTAATATACTTGAAGACATAGTAGAAGATACATCTTTGGGAAGAAGGAAGTCCTATCCTCCTAAAGAAACCCATACAGAAAAGTTCAACAAGAACAAAGCTCCTATGAGACCAAGCACGCAAAACACAGACCTTTCTTGTTATACTTGTGGCAAGGCAGGACATACGTCCAGAACTTGTCCTCAGAAAGTTGGCAAAGTCAATAACATAGAAGCAGAGAAGGGTGAAAAAGTTGAAATTAGCTATGAGTCTTATGATGAACATAGTGAAGAAGAAGATAACAACCTGGTTATAGGTTGTATCAACTCTGTTGATGCATCAAATGAGTTAGTACAAATGTCACTCTGTAGTAAGTCTTGTAAAGTACTTCTGGATTCTGGTGCTTGTAAGTCTATAGTAGGTAAAAACTACTTGGAACATTTCTGTCCACAATGGGAGAAGCACTTGATAGAGTCACCCAAGGTAAGCCTGCAAAGCTGTTCTGGTATTCTGGTACCCTTGGGAATGGTCAAGATTAGATTACCCTTACAAGATTTAGCTTTGGTAATCTGTAGTAATTGATAACACTGAGGTTGAATATCTGATAATTGGGAGTGACTATATGAAGAGGTACTGTTTCAGTTTGGTTCATGGGAAAAATTCTTCATACTTTACAATTGGAAACAGTGCAAAATTTTATTCCAGTAAGTCTGATAACAATTTTGTCAGTAATGTTAGTAAGGAGAATTTTGAAAATGAGCTCATCAGAGATTCAAAGATCAGTACTTCATTGACAAAAGAAGAAAAGTATGATCTAGTTTCATTGATGTTTAAACACCAAAACGCTTTTGCAACAGTGAATCAACCTTTTGGTTCAATTTTAGGACATGAGGTCAAGATCACTTTGACCATAGACAGACCATATCCACCAGCTTTGAGGAAACATCCTTTCCCTACAAGCCCTAGGAGCAAAGAGGCACTGAAAGAACATATAGATAAATTGCTGAAATTGAATGTAATAAGGAAAGTAGGTGCTAATGAAGATGTGGACATCACAAACCCTGTTATTATAGCCTGGCACAATGGAGAATCAAGAATGGTTGGAGATTTCAGGGCACTGAACTCCTATACAACCCCTGATAGATACCCAATGCCAAAGATTGTTGAATCATTGAGTAAGTTACACCAGGCTAAGTACATTTCTTGTATGGATGTTCTGAAGGGTTTTCATCAGAATGTTGTGGACCCAGATAGCAGGAAATTCCTAACAATAGTATGCCACCTGGGAGTGTTTGAGTATCTGAGAATGCCTTTTGGTATCAAAAATGCCCCATCCCACTTTCAAAGGATGATGGACTTGGAGTTTCACAAAGAATTGATGCAGAACTGGTTGGTTATTTACATAGATGACATAATTATATTTTCAGAAACATGGGGTGAACATAAAGAAAGGATCTCAGTAATCCTTAATAAAATAATAAAAATGAATATGAAAATATCCCTGACTAAATGTTCATTTGGATTCAATGAATTGAAAGCTTTGGGACATGTTGTGAGTGGTTTGTCCCTCAGTATAGATCAGACCAGAGTAGCTGCTGTATTACTGAAGCCAATACCCAGTAATACTAAGGAAATGCAAAGTTTTTTGGGTTTTGCAGGGTACTACAGACTCCATATAAGAGATTTTTGAGTAATAGCTTCAAGTTTGTATAAGATCTGTAGTCCAAATGTGTTGTTGGAAATGACAAAGGAGAGGTTACAGGCCTATGAATTACTTAGAGAAAGTTTGACAACTGCACCCCTACTATTTCATCCAGATCCTAAGAAACCCTTTAAACTGTGTGTAGACGCATGTATGGAGGGTCTTGGAGCCGCATTACACCAAGTACAGATAATAAATGACAAGCCAGTTGAAGGACCAATCTGTTTCATATCCAGACAGCTCAAAGAAAGTGAGAAAAGATATGGTGCCTCACAGTTAGAGTGTTTGTGCCTGGTATGGGCATTAGAAAAACTATATTATTACTTAGACGGATGTCAGTTTGAGGTCATCACAGACTGTACAGCTCTTAAGTCTCTACTGAACCTGAAGACACCCAACAGGCATATGTTGAGATGGCAGATTGCCATCCAAGAATGGAGAGGTTCTATGACTATAGTTCATAGGGAAGGGTTGATACATAAGAATGCAGATGGGTTGTCACGATGGGCACTACCCAATGACATAAATAACCCTGCTTATGATCCTGAAGATACTGTGGATAAACTACCTATCATGGCTATTTCAATGAGTAATTTGGCACAGAGCTTCTGGGATTCTGTATTTGACTCTTATTCAAATAGCAAAAATACTTTATTGACAATAGAAATCCTGCAATCAAAGGTTAATAGACAGGACCTTGTTGAGGGATTAGATGTAGGATGGAAGAAGGAACTACTTGATGGTAGGTTGGTGCTTTTAGATGGGTTGTTATATCATAAGTCAGCCCACTGCTGCTCCGTAGTATTAGTAAAAGATGAGCATATACAGTTATTGATTACTGAATGCCATGATAACATCTGTTCAGGACATCTGTCTAAAGAAAGAACAATAGAAAGAATAAATAAGTTGGCTTGGTGGCCAAGTTGGAGGAACAATGTCTCTGATTACTGCGACTCTTGTGAAAGGTGCCAAAAAGCCAACGGGTCCACAGGAAAAAGATATGGCCTACTTCAGTCCATAGAGGAACCAAAGGAAAGGTGGTCCACTATTAATATGTACTTTATATCTGGGCTACAACCAGGAGGGAAAGATAATCATAATTGTGTGCTAGTGATAGTTGATAGGTTTTCAAAGAGAGCTAGATTTCTGCCATGTTACAAGGAGAGTTCTGCAATGGATATAGCTCTATTATTTTTGAACAGTGTAGTAAGTGATGTTGGTTGCCCACAAAATATAATTAGTGACAGAGACCCTAAGTTTACTTCTGAATTTTGGAAAAGCTTATTTGATCTGGTGGGAACTAAACTATCTTTCTCAACAGCTTACCACCCACAGACTGATGGACTAGCTGAAAGAATGATACAGACTTTGGAAGACATGATAAGGAGGTATTGCGCATATGGGATTTATTTCAAAGACAATGATGGTTATACACATGATTGGGTATCATTGTTGCCTGCCTTAGAGTTTGCCTACAACTCCAGTAAGCATTCTACTACTAGCATGTCACCTTTTGAATTAGAAAGAGGTTGGATTCCCCGCATGCCTAAGGACTTGCTCCTAAGCAAAAGTATTATACTAAATCCAACTGCTGATTGTTTTAGAGAGATGATGACTAAAGCTGAGGCCTTTGCAAGCAAATGTGTCAAAGAAGCAGTAGAATACAACAAAGGTAGATGGGATAAAACGCATAAAGATCATGATATCAAGGTTGGAGACATGGTCTTGATTTCAACAATAAACTTTTCTAACATATCAGGACATAGAAAACTTAAAGACTCATTTGTTGGACCATTTGTGGTCAAGGCTTTGCATGGAAAAAATGCAGTGGAGGTCATTCTGAGCAAAGAGTTTGATAGGAAGCATCCAACCTTCCCAATCAGTCTGGTAAAGAAGTTTATAGATCCCACCGAAAAATTTCCATTGAGAAAGGCACCTGTGGTTGTGATAACACCTTTGCAGGATGTTATGGATGATGTGCCTCACAGGATATTAAACCATAAAATCATTAGAAGGCATGGTAAAGATGTAAGACTCTATCTGGTGAGGTTTAAGGACAAATTAGCTGATAGTGATTTATGGCTGGAAGCTAAGGACATTCAAAACTCTGATATAGTGTTGAGAAGATATAGAGCCTCTAAGAGGGGTAAAAATTCCTCTGAAGAGTAATTTTTTTGGTGGTAGGGAGTGTCAGCCACAAGACAATAAGAGTTGTCCAAATTTCTGCACAACTCATATTTCTTGTTGGTATAGTGGTTAAGTATCAGGCTCACCTTCCATTATTTGACACCAAGGTCACTGGTTCAACCCACCATTGATACGAGAGTGAATAATGATTAGAAGTTCTAGAATTATATAATAAATTTTGATAATATTTTATAATATTTTATAATATTTTATAGGTGTGTTTTTATGGGTATTGATTATGGAACTTGAACCTTGATAATGTATATTATCAAGATGAGGATCCTATATAACTTTAAATTAAGTTATGAGGACTCAGATGCGTCCCAACTATTGATATAGAACTTCCCAATATGTTCCATTCCTTTGGGAATAAGTTATAGTAATTACTTTGAGCCATACTCTTTACTCTGTATAAACAAATTGCATAATTTTAATCTTATCCCTCTTTGGGATGTAATTATACTTTAATATACTTCACTGGGCCTTGAGAACGTCCACTCAGAGGACTCTGAGCTCAGTTGTAAAGTATAGACCATGTAACATCATTGCCAAGAACATACATACCTTATATGTATAATATTTGCCAAGGTACTAGGAATTAAGAAGTAAGTACATGCCAAGGCTATCAATCTATGGTTATGTAATCTTTCTGGGGTTTTTTAGGACCTTTGCACCGTACTTTTGACTGATGTTAAGTCCTAGGATCATTTAACTACCCTTTGGGGTATGTAATTAGAACCTTTTGCATTGAAAATCCCCCCCAAAGAGTACTAGTACCCTATCTCTCTTTGGGTATGATGTAATGGGGTTCTGATCCCTTGAGGACGAAACCAGGGGGAGCCTGGCTCTCCCCTGATGATTCCTTGAGTCCCCTGAGGGCTCCTGTTACCTTAAAAGAGGAGGGTCTTCACCCTATAGCCCCTTCCTGAGTTATTTATTATATATTATTGATCCAAGAATACGGCAAGAGTTAACACGCCCATTAAAACCTAATCACAAGAAGAAGATTGACTGGGGCCTTAAAATTTAGTATTATAATCAATTAATAATCAATTTCTCAACTCCAAGTTCGAGTGGTGAGTCCTTTGGAGTTGTAGCATTTATTTTTACCTTAAAGGGTGTGAGTTTACTTTGTAAGCAAGGCTCCTTTTGGCTTTATTCAGTTAGAGCCAGGTCCCTTATCTCTTTATAGAGATCAAGGTGTGACCTTTTACTCACAATACCCCAGTATTGTTCGAGTTGTGTTGTTCTGTAACAGTATTACTGTTTTATTAAGTCAATAACTGATTTAATTATTGGTTTTGATCTTAATTTTTGCAGGTTTAACCACAGCCAGTATAGCTATAGAGGTTAAATCCCTGACACTTGCAATCTCTTTATTTTTCTTCAATACCTTTTACTTATTCTTTCTTTCTTTCTTTGCAGTTTGCTTCCCATATCTTGTATCTTCCTCTCAAATCATCATTGGCCCATCTTTTCCTCTTGACCCTCTATTGTCCTTGATCCGTTTTGATCTCATCAAAGTCTCCATTCAATCAAGTCCCTATTTACAATTCCATGCCTGGTGAGAACATGATCCTCAAGATCACCCTAGCTTGACGCATCTGACAACCTAGTTCCGCTTCTTGCAGCCATTCTCCTACATCTTCTTTCCTCTAATACTTCTGTGCTGCCAGGGTTCTCTTCTCATCTACTCTCTAAAAAATGTCTAAGCTTTTTGTCTCTTCATCTTTCTTCTTCTCTCTCATTCTGTTCCAGTTGTTTAACTTTCTAACTCTGGTCTGCAGTCTGCTGGTTTTCAGTTCTCATAAATCACATCACAATCTTATCACAGTTAAAAGCCAAAGTACAACTCTACGCAACCAAGAATGAATGAACCAGCTGGAGCAAACAACTACTTCTATCAGGTTGCACTCAAGGCCTCTGTTGACGCTATTCCCCCTCTCAATGACAATAACTACTCTATCTGGCGAGACAAGATGATGATGCTATTTGACCTCAAAGATATCAAGGACGCCATAAATAGAAACTTGGGCCAATTAACTGTAAAACAAGATTGAGAAATCAGAGAAATAATTCTATCTAAATTGGATAGCACGACCCATTCCAACGTTGTCAACGCCGCAAACATAACGTCATCTAAACTACTCTGGGCCAAGATTCCCCGCAGGTTTGCCTTGTCTGAGACTGCCAAGAGAGCTTGTATCTTCAACCAATTTCTCCATGCTCCATTCAACAAACACGCCATTGAGGGATTCATAACGGACATTCAAAAAGCTCTCACTTGCATTGCCAACATTGGAATAGAGCTACCTAAGTATATTTTGGCGTACCTTATACTTTAAAAATTTCCACATAATCTACAGAACCTAAAACAAAAAATTATGCATGGAGAAAAGTCATTCACAGTAGAGGCGGTATTCAACCATCTAACCAAGTACAATAACAAGCGCAAGGCACAACCTAAAACAGGCAAGTCCACCTCCAATGTCAATTTAGTGACTACTAAGAGCAAGACAGATCAGGGAGAAAGAAAGACTTGCATTTGGTGCAAAGAAGGCTTTCACAACCGTAATGCACCGCATCACGAATCCTCTTGCTTTCATCTCCGTCCTCAAATTGCTCCAGCATGGTGGATAGAGAAACAGAACAAATGGAAGAATCAAATCAAGAAGACTCCCACCATCAACTACCACGCATTACTCACACTCTGGATCAACCCTGATAACGAACCTAACCTTCTCCTAGATTCTGGCCCCAATATACACATATTCAACAATCTGAAGTACTTCACATCAATCAACATGCAGGACAAGTTGGAAAATATCAAAATAGGAAGACTAGAAGCGAATCTCAAGATACAGGGAACAGGAACTGTTCAACTGGAGTGGAAGGACTCTATTGTCACTCTCAAAGAATGTATTTATATACCTGACATTGTAGTCAACCTTATCAGCCCCGGTCTCCTGGCAAAGAAGGGATGTAATCTCTCACAAGAACAAGATTGATTCATTGTCACCCAAGCTGGCTAGACCATACTTAAAGGTCTGATCCGCAACAGCCTATTCATCATTGAGAAGCCCAAAATTGCTGGAAAAAACCTATTGGTCAATCTCTCAAATCAATCCTCACCGTCTCTGTCAATCAAAAATCAATTGCTCTCCAACCTCCATAAGCTGTATGGGCACCCCTCAATCTCCACCCTCAAAACTATCCTCAAAGGTCAATACTCTAAAGATGAATTAAGCAACTTCCAGTGTGATGGTTGCATGAGGAGCAAAATCACAAGGGCTCCATTCCCAGCTACCTCAACACCCTCGTCCAAGTCCCTAGAATGAATTCATCTAGATATGATAGGACCAATCACTCCACAATCAAAGGCTGGCCACAGATATATTCTAACTCTTGAAGAAAACTGCACGGGTTACCTCTTGGCCTTCCCACTTATGTCCAAAGAAGAACCTTTAGACATTATCATCAGAATCCTCAAGGCTGAACAAAAACGGCTCAACTACTACCCAACGGAAATCTTTTTGGATAAGGGGACAGAATTTACAAACAATACCTTGAAAATATTTTCCAAGAACACGCACATCAAGCTCTTGATTTCTGAAACCTACAACTCTCTACATAACGGTCGAGCTGAACAAGCCAATCAAAAATTCATTGAATCAGCACGTGTCACCTTCTCTTCTTCCAGATTGAACAAGAGCTACTGGCACATGGTGGTCAGAAGTTGCTGTTCATGATTAACCAAGTCCCTAGGGAAGGTAATGACAATCCCCTTGGGAACTTATGTTCAACAAGAAACTACCCACTAACTATTTTAAACCTGTAGGATCCAATGCTATTTACCTTGCAAATTGGCTGCAAAAGGGGAGAAAATTTAATGAAAAAGGACTGGAAGGGGTCTTGATTGGGTTCAATCCCGTTTTTCACTCTTATCTCATTCTCAACTCATCTGGTGCTGTTGTTGAAACCAAACACTTCCAGTTTATCAAAGATTCTCTCTATGACTTTCCCTTCTTTGTATCACCTGGGATGGATCTCTTCAGTCAAACAAACGCTGAGTCAAGCAAATCTAACTTCTCTTCAGCTTAAAAACAATACACCATACAAGAATCTCAGGAAAACCTTTCAGAATCTGAATTGGATTGGGAAGAGATTGCAATCGGTAGCATAATCATCCCCTGATCCTCCTTCTCTACCTTCTCCAGTTCCTGAACTTCCTACTCAATCCATCTCTCAAAGGCCCAGGCGCGAGACAAGAAAACCTCAACAATATGTTTTTCATCACTACTACAAACCCCCCTCTTACAAGGCTGCACAAAATTGTCCTGAATGGCCAAAGTGGATGAGGGAAGCCAACAACAAATTGAACTCCATAGAGCTTCAGGATTTCTGGGAAGAATATTACAGCACCCCAGAGAACATTCTAAATACAACTTGGGTCTTCAAGGTAAAGGAGAACTGCCACAGCAATCCTGTCAAGTACAAATCCCAACTTTGCGTCCAAGGATTCAACCAAGTTCTAGGAATTGATTATAATGAAACTTGGGCACCAACTGGCAAACTTGGTTCACTCCAAGTTTCCCTCACATAAAGTCTAAAAAGGAAAATGAAATTGACTCAATTTGATGTGAAGGGTGCATTTTTACATGCTTCTCTGGAAGAAAAAGTTATCATAAGAACTCCAGAAGGATCCAACAGGAATTCTTCCTATCTAAAGCTAAAAAAATCCCTCTACGTCTTGAAGCAATCCCCCAAAAACTGGTACAAGACTCTGACTTCATGGATCAAATCTCAAGGGTATGAAGAGTCAACTAGCCATCCCCGCCTTTATCTCAAACCTCAGACCAAAGAAATCATCTACTTTCACATAGACGACCTGATTCACGTAGGTAACTCCCACTTCTTTGAATCCAACTTCTTAGAAAGATTCAAGAACTGGTCTTGCCATCCTCCCAACACCATCCTTGGAATGCTTATGGAACTCAAGGGCAATAATATTCTCCTGAGCCAACCCAATCACATTGCTTGCAGCCTGGAAGAACTGGGCATATCATCCTGCAAGGACGTTCATGCTCCACTGACTAAAAATTTGAGTCTTGAACCTGCATCTGATACCAGCCACGCCGAATTCTGCCAGTTAAACATCAACTATAGATCTGCTACTGGACTCCTTGATCACCTATCCCAGTACACACGTCCTGAAATCTCTTTCTCTGTGTCTAGCCTTGCCAGATTCAACACCAAGCCGGGGATGAATCACTGGAGAGAAGTCAAGAAGGTGTGGAAATACCTCAAAACAACCAAGGATTTCAAGCTTGTCATCAGCTGTGACCCCAAACAAGAACTTCTCTCAAGTTTCAGTAATTCCACCTGGGGAGACAATCCAACCTTCCGCAAGTTGCAAACCGGTTGCATTATCCTTCACTATGGAAGCCCAATCATCTGGAATTCTACTTGACAAAAAAATATCACCTATTCCTCCACAAAATCTGAATTAAATGCACAACTGGATTGCTACCTCGAGCTTAAATGGATCAAACACCTCATTGGTGAGATATATCAAACACAAGAACCCAAGACTACCTTACACATTGACAACAAGGGTTTGGAAAACAAAATAAAAAATTTTTGGATCTCATTCAAAGTCCAGACATATAGATATCAAAACAAAAGGATTGGGTGAGGACTTTGCTGATGGGGAGTTTACTCTCAATCTAATTCAAAGTCATTCAATGGTTGCTGATTCCCTCAAAAAATCTTCTTAATGAGTTCCTTGGAACTCCTTCAAAAAAAAATATTTGCCACTCCAGAAAACTGATCTCTTGGATCATCCCCTCACCAGTCATGTGGGGTGTTAAATATTTTCAAATATTATAATATTATGAATCTTTCTCCAAGGTTGCGCAAACTTGGACGGGTCCCCCAATGATCTGTCCTGTGACACTTGGGGCCTCAGCTGACTCAGACCCTGCCCTCAGAAGGGATCTGGGCTCCTCCTGGCTAGCGGGGGCGTAATTGATTCCTCCTTCTTCTTTCTATTCCTCACAATCTCTTTATTTTCCTTCAATACCTTTTACTTATTATTTCTTTCTTTCTTTGCAGTTTGCTTCCTATATCTTGTCTCTTCCTCTCAAATCATCATTGGCCCATCTTTTCCTCTTGACCCTCTATTGTCCTTGATCCGTTTTGATCTCATCAAAGTCTCCATTCAATCAAGTCCCTATTTCCAATTCCGTGCCTGGTAAGAACATGATACTCAAGATCACCCTAGCTTGACGCATCTGACAACCTTGTTCTGCCGCTTGCAGCCATTCTCCTACGTCTTCTTTCCTCTACTACTTCTGTGCTGCCAGGGTTCTCTTCTCATCTACTCTCTAAACAACATCTAAGCTGTTTTTCTCTTCATCTTTCTTCTTCTCTCTCATTCTGTTCCAGTTTTTTAACTTTCTAACTCTGGTCTGCAGTCTGCTGGTTTTCAGTTCTAATAAATCATGTCACAATCTTATCAGAATTTAACTTTAAATAATGAAAGGAAGGTTTAAAACTCCAGGATTAAATCTCAAATGAACCTCTCACTCAAACTTGACTGGTTTGAGGAAGACAATCAAATTAATGGTCAAGACCAAATTGAGCCAAGAAAGGGATCAAAGAAGTGGTTCAACACACTGAGGAATTGGACCAAATTAATTCTTCTTAAAACAGAAAAGCTATTGGTTGGTGATAAGGATCAATGAAAAAGGAGGGCGGATCAGTCATTTTAGTATGGAGGCTCAAGGATCAGAGGGAAATCATGGATATAACTAGGATAAGATGATGATAAATGCTCAGATAAAGAGGGGAAGAGCCCATGGATATATTGCTTGATACCACAATGATGGATGATGATATTGTATGATAGCTGAGTGATTGATAAAATGGGGGAAAATTCAGGGGAGAGCCCCTTTTTTTTATGGGAAAGACACCATTTTGACAATTTAGAATGTATAACTACAAATGAGAGTGGAATTTTGTTTTCTTTTATTTTATTTTTTTTGGTTGATTTAAATTGAATAGTAAAAAGAAAATTTTAAAAAAAAGAAACAGGGCGGATTTAATGAGCAAGGTTGATGGTCTGAACAAGGTATTGTAGAGTGCCTGTAGGATGGTAGTCAACTTGGGTATTGATTCATGGGGAAGCAATGAGGAGTTTGGCAAGCCATTAAATCAAGCTGAGATGACCAATGAGGCAATTGGTATTGATGATTCTCAATCCTAGATGTTTGGAGGATTGATGGGAGGGAGCAAGGGGATCCTCAAAGGGTGAATCCATCTGAAAGTTGTCATTGAGATCTTGGAACTGATCTCAAAGGTGACAAAGCAAGCTGGCAGCTTCATTGATGGTGGTGGAGATGGGGATCATCTCAATATTTCTGTCAAGTTATGATCAAGCAAGCCATTTTTGGTGATCCATGAGTGGATATGATGCTGAGGACAGGGAGGGGAAGATGGGATGTAACAGAGGACAGAAGGCCAATTAAGGAAGATGGAGGAAGTGAAGCTGAGTCCAAGTGGAGCATCCAAGCCCATACTTTGGCCAAAACTTGGTGCAGCAAGCAAAACAGGGAGGGATTGAAAATTGGTCTGGGGATTTGAACACCCCAAAGAGGCCTTCCATGTCCGCTAGGACCAAAAGAAGTTGGGAGGAAGGAAAATGGAAGGGTTTCCCTAAAAATAACAGAACATATTTATTTATTTTTTTGGATAAGATAAAAACCCAAGAAAAAGAAATTAAGATTTCCCCCTTTTTTTTTAGGTTTACCAAATTGGTCACCACAATTTCAGTATTCCCAGCAGAGATGAACATAAAAAGCATTAAATTGGAATACACTGAGTTCTGCATCATTTACCTCTGCCTCCTCCTGGGTTTCAGAGGCCCCATACTTTGCCCAAAGAGTCATCAAAACTTACCATCCTTCATTTTAATCACTGAAGAATTCTTTACAGTTTGCTTGAAAATTTTGAGACAAATTTCAGAAGCACAATGGTCTGGATGACTCAGGGAAACTATGTTGTATAGCACAAATTTATTTTCTGTCACAAATATTTTGGGAAGCCTCTCTGGATCATGTTCCAACTCCTTTGATGCATTCAAGCCCACATTTAGAAATCATAATTTTATTTTGTTATAAAAAAATAATCCTTTGAAAAAGTTTTCCTGTGGGCTGTCATTTCTACAACATGAAATAAATGGATGTACCTATCTGTTTTTTAAGTACTATCCCACAAAGAAATATGAATTGATTTTTGCAAAGTTTCATAGACTCAGGTTGATCCAAGACCAGGGCCTCTAAGTGACCCTGTTCAACAAATTTTGGCCTGGAAACCCACTGGGATTTCTGCAGCCTTTCAAATAGAGCTGCAATAAAATGTTTCCCATTCCTTCCTGTGAGATTTACCTTATACATAGTTTTATAGATTCTTCTATTATCAATGTATCCTCCACCATCAATATTGCTGAATTTAATTTCAATTTAAATTTTATTGAGCCTAGCTTTCATCCCTTCTCTAAGTTTATCAAAATCTTGAGAAAAGATTCTGCTCAGTTGAGGATGCACTGAGGGGTTTTCAGATGTTTGATGATTGTGTAGGCCATTTCTAATTCAGAGATTCCATGTGGGATCCTCTACTGTAGAACTTGCATATATCATGAATTGAAAACTGACCTTCCTTTTGTTAGTTTTCCTTGCCCTTCAGTGAAGCAAGGACCTTCATATAACCCAAATCTGTCACATTCTGGATCCACACATTTATCCTTTTTTGAATTGAATGTTGTGAAAACATGGCCATTCATGGCTCCCCATTTTTGAAAGTAATTCTTGGATTCTTTCCTACTAGTAAATGCCCTCACAGGAGGAGGTTTAATATTTTCTGGAACCTCATGGTTACATAGTTACACTTCACATGGTTGCGTTGTTAGTAATAATGCCAAATTCTTCTCATTCAAATGAAATATGAAATCTGAACAACTCCCTTCATTCAATTCCAGTTGTGAATAAACATCTTGTTCCTCAATTGTTACCCTAGATGAGGATGCAATTGGGGCTCCCAAAGTTTTCTTTTCCAACTCCCTACTCAAATCCCTAGATTCCACCAAGGCTTTGTAAACCACACTTTTAATTGAGTCCTTCAATTTAGCCATTTTTAAACCAGGGGGGCTTGGTCTTTCCACTTTTCCAATAATAAAACCAAATTAAATGGAAATTTGGTATTAAATGAAATTTTCAATTCAACAACTTCAAAAGTTTGCTCAATTTTGTGTTGAGGAATATAAAATTATGTGCCAGAAAGTGATTTTTTCAATTTTTGACAATACTTTCTTGTTTTTCCAATAGGCAGAGTGTTTGATTCCCAATTTTTTTTTGTGGTTCAATAATAATCCCAAGTAGTGTTCTACATCCCCAAATTTGTTTTTATGGCACTCAAATGTGGTCCAGGGTTGCCTAGGTACCCCAATTCACCCCTCAATTTGCCCATTGGGGGCTTTTTTGCACCAAATACGCCAGGAAAACATGTGCAACCCCTGCTCATAACTTCCACATCTCTTGGGGTGTTGTGAATCCCCAATCTCAACTCCTTGAGAGTTTTAAATCCCCAATTGGAACATGAAAAGGGTTGCAACCGGGGATCCGCAAGGTGGTAGCAACTTTTCTTGCTCCTTGTTGAGCCTTGATTTGCCATTTGAAACCCATATGGGTTTTTTTTAAAAGATGAAAAGAGCTTAAGCTTGAATTGAACAAAGGATCAAAAAATGATTGAAAGGGGCTTTTAACATCAAGCATAATGGACCTGAGATGAGGAGTAAAAGGAAACTCCAGTTGATATTATGTTGGAACAGATGATCAATTCCACTTGAGAGCACTGGTTCTTATATAGACTAAATACACAATAGGCTGACAAGTGGTTGAGTACAAAATGAATAAGGAAAAATAAGCATAAGAAGTTTAAGTGACATGGTAAGTGAAATGCTATGACTAAAGGGTCTGATTTCCATGACTAAAAAGTCTGATAATCACAATAATACAGCACAGCCTACTTATATTTTACTTGTTGTTTTAGTAATTTAAGGTTAACAATAATAAGATCAAATAAATTCAATCAACAATACTCTGAACTAAAGTGAACGTAAAATAAATGAAAACTCAAACTATAACATTGTGAACATAAATTCACATCTGTTTGCAAAACCAAGGTTGCAAATTTGAAATTGGCCTTTTTATTTTTTTTTGATGTTTTTGGGGAATTATTTTCTTGTGGATTCAATCCTTTAAATCACAGTTGTTCTGACTCTGTGCACTTTCACCACTAAATTGAAAAATAATTCATTTCAAATTCATTTAAAGAGCTTTTTTTTGAATTCTGTTGCCACAGTCCAGTAGCTAGGTCTTCCAAAACCCCAAAAAAGATCTTTTTAAATTTTTTAACCATTAGAACCCCTTCAAAAATTTCATCAGAAAATCAAACAAATCAAAAAAACAAAATCCATTGGACTTTTGGATCCTTTTTTTGCATTTTTTAATTCATTTTATTTGGTGATTCAAGCTTGCACAAAATAAAAAAAAAACAAAGAGCTTTCTCATTTTTTTTCAAATTTTTAGGATTTATTCTTTTGGTTTAAAAAATTTAATCAAAAAATTAATCAAACCAAAAAAGCCATATTTCTTATTGGACTTTTGGATCCTCATATTTGCCTTTTTAGTTAAATTTTTTTGCAGTGATTCAATCTCCCAGAAATTTAACAAAGGTATAAAGAAGGTTTTCAATATTTTTTGCAGATTTTTTGGATTTATTCTTATACCCTCAACATATATACAAGAAATCAAAGAAAAAAAGAATAAAAAGAAAAAAAAATTGATTGAACATTTGGATCCTTTTCTTTGCCTTTTTTTTGTTGATTCAGGCTGATCAAATTTGAAAAAAATGTCAAGGAGCTTTCCAATATTTTTTGTTATTATTTTTATTTATCCTGAGCCTCCAAAAATCAAAACCAATCTAAAAAAACCACTTTTCCCTCAAAAATATTATTTTATTTCATCAAGTTCCAGAATATTTCACCAATTGAACCAACTGTGATTACTCATCTTACATGGGTATACAATGTATTCAAAAATTGGAATTAGCTATTGTGAAGTGTTCAATCTTCCAAATTAAAGATTTTCATCCTCAATGGCATGTGAAAGCCCCCCTCTCAGTAATAATTTTAAATTATTATTGGATCAAGCTCACATTATTAATATCCTGATTAAATTTTTTTTTGCTTTCTACAATTAAATCTGAGCCCTTATTAAGCTGAAGAATCAGAAAAACTTGATATTCAATCCAAAACAAGTTATGAAAAACCGTATCTCACTGAAATATATCAAAAATGTCACAGAACAGTAATATTATTTGGGTGAAAAGAGGAAGCTATAAAGTGAAAAATATTAGGTTTTTTGGATTCAAGAGCCCAATTAAACTCAAACATCCAAAGTAAGAGGAAGTTCCCAAGGACAATTCAATAAACTCAAGAATATATCTTAGTCAACAAGTGGAAGAGATCCATTTTTTTGTAATAATCAGAAAAACCAAGAGAAGAGAAATTTGAAAGAAGAAATTCACAGCAAACTCAAAGTCATAAACCATTTTTGGAAAGAAATTAAAAACTTTAACTTTCATGATTAATATTTCTCATGTATGTGTTCAGCTTTCAAGAAGTTGGCAGGCCAAAAATTCAAAAGGGAAGGGATAGCATAAGGATTGATAAGAGGAAAAGGTCAATTTCTTTAAAACTTATTTTTTCTGAAATGCAATTGTTTTTTTAATGATTCCTTGTCATTATTATAAAACAGGATTTTTTTTCTCAATAAAGAGGAACATTCAGAAGATGAAGATCTTCCAGCTTTGAATGAAGAGGATGATTGAGAAGATGAAGTGCCTCTAGATTCTGATTTTATTAAGACATGGGATCTGTTTTTTTTTTGATGTTTTTGATATTATTGCTTATTAAAATTTTTTTTTGATCTTTTCTCAGAGTTCTGGAACCATTGTTAATAAGCTTATTTCTCCTCCTGAATAAAATCCCTGGAAGAGATTCAAGAGTAAAAATAAATCAAATTAATATGATTATTCTCCTCACCATCCTCCTGGAATGGAATTATTATCACAAACAGCAACCAAAATAAGTTAGAAAGTAAGTGCATTTGATAATTTTTCTCATTTTTTCCAGTTGTCACAATTTTTTGGGGTTTTCCTCTAGGCTTCCTGTAAACTATCTGAATCTTCTACTGGAATATTTTTCCAATTCTTGATTGAAGAATTCAGGGTTATCTTGAGACCATATTTTTATTTTATTTCATAAAATATTTCTGATTTTTGTTTTTAGTTCCAATACAAAGACTCTATTTTCCAAAAAACAGCAATTCAACATATATCAAATTTTAAAGATTTCACAGAAGATGGGGATGGTGAAGTTAGAGAAGCAGCTATTTTTTTAGGGAGAAACTCAGAAGAATGAATTGAAGTAAGAAAGAAATGGTCAAAAGGCTGAAATAAAACCCAATCTTCTATGACCCAAGATTAATGCATGAAATCTGGTGTAAACATTACCAAGAAGAAAGAAGGAACTGAACCCACTTTCTAGCGCAGCTCCAATTGATATGTGGATGAAATTTCCATTCTGTGTTTTCCTCCTGGCTGGAAAACATACTGTTAGCCACAAGCTTCTGTAGAATAGTTTTTAAAGCCAGAAATCTAGTATGGTCTCAGTATGATTTTTTGGGTTCAACTTCCACCAGATACATCTTCATTTTCACAGCCTCAACATTATTATCTAGTGTTTTCATGTTGGATTTAAATTTTGGAGGCCAAGGAAACATCCAAAAATACCAAAAAAAAATTTATATATCCCTTCAATTGTTTGATAAAGCTTCTCACAGATTGAATTAAAAAAATAAAATTGATTTAAAAGTCAAAGAAAAGCATTCAAAAGTGCCATGAGAATTTGTTATTTTTTGAGTGAATTTTTCAAGTTGTAAGAATAAATCCAAAAAAAAATTGAAAAATATTGAAAAGATCTTTGGATAACTTTCTCAGAGCTTTAATTATCAAAATTAATTAATTCAAAAGGAATAGGAAAGGATTCATAAGTGCAATGTGTTGAAATAAATGGTGAATTCTCCAGTTGAAAATCTTGAGAGAAGGATGATGAACTTATCTTGCTAAGAGGAGCGGATCAGGGAGTCAAGGGGGGCCTCAGGTATTTGGTTAAGTCAGAAATGATGAATATAATTTACACGGCTTGAGAAGTTTTAAATAGCCTAGATACAAGCAAAGTGAGGCAGACCAACTTGTGGTTACAAAATAAGAGAGATAATGAATACTGGATTAGGAATAAGCCAAAGAACTGTCACTCATTCAGCAACAGACAGTTTTCAAGAAATCAGAGACATAAAAGTCATAAGGCAAGGCATAAAAAATTTCAAACAAATGCTTTAGCACAAACAGTTTAGGCGTTAATTCAGCTGATTTGGTTTTTAAACAATCTTGAAAAAATCAATCAGCAAGAGGACAACTAATCAGAGATATGAGAGATATTTTTCATCATAAAACACTAATTTTATGAGTTTATAATACCAGAAATGATTTAATTCTTAAAATAAATTTTATATGATTTATATTAAATTTTTTTAATTCAAAAGGAAGGGCACTTGTTGCCATAATTCCAACACAATGAGAAATTTGTATTTTTTGAATGAATTTTGTAAGGTCTAAGAATAGATCCAAAAATCCAAAGAAAAAATGTTAAAAATATCGCTGAATGTTTTTCAAATTTTTTTGGGCTTAAATCACCAAAAAAGATCAATTAAAAAGATATTTTGTTTGGCTTTAATCACCAAAAAAATTGATTCAAAGGAAAGGAAAGGATCCAAGAATGCAATCAGAATTTCGTTTCTTTCTTCCCTTTCTTCCAGTTTTTGAATTAAATTTCAAAGGTGTTATTGTGCCCACAAAATTACCAAAGTTTTTTCTATGAGGTTTTGAATCATCCAGCTTCAGGACTGTGGTGGCAAAATTAAAAAAAAAATCTCAAAAACTCAATAAAACAAACTATCAATAAAACAAACTATCTGTCCATGTGAGATTTATATTGTGCCAAAGCAAGAATCCATGATTTAAAAATTGCACCCATGATAAATTAAATTTTCTATTTTTTATTTGAAAATGATATTTTTGAAGCAGGTCTTGAACTGGGGAAAATTAAATTTTTTTTCTAAAATTTTGGGGGAATATGATTTTGATGGTTTTCCCTCACCAAGAGATAAGAAATAGATATTCTCAATCATTGGAATAGGTCTTTTCAGTTTAATACAGTAAACTTTGGCCAATTTTAAATGTTCAACCCTGTGGTCCCCAACGGGCGCAAAACGCTATTTGCAAACCACCTAAGTAGTGAATGGTTATTTTATATATATATATATATTAACATTTTTTTACCTTTTTCTATCTATTTTTAATTTTTTTGATTTTCATAAAAATATAAAAAAATATATAAATCAATGAAATCTAAAATATCATCATAAAAAAATATAAAAAATATATAAATAGATAAAATCAAATAAATAAATAGATAAAATCAAATAAATAAATAGATAAAATCAAATAAATGAATGAATAAATAATTTAAAAATAAATTAGTTAATTAAATAAAAATAGAAATAAAAAGTTTTTTTTTGCCATTCAAAACCCAAACTGTGTTGCAAACCTCTATTCACAACCCACCTGAGTTGCACATGGACTTTGTGGTGACCAATTTGGTACACCTCCAGGAAAGGGGCAAAATTCAAAAAAAAATGCTTAGTTTTTTTATCTTATCAAAAAAATATATATTATGTATAGAATTTTTTATTTTTTTCCTTCCTCCAACTTCTCCCTGTCCTGGCCGTTTAGGGCAGGCCCATGGGTGTTTGGTCTACACGCGCACTTCTATCCATCCATCACTTGGAATTGATCCTCCGCTCTCAGGAGTTGATCCTCCATCATGATCATCAAAAAAAAATCTTCTCATATTATTTCTGAACTCATATGTGTCATCCACTTGTAAATATTTACAGGGCCCTCTTGCCTATAAAAGATGGTGCTCTTCTCCCAGATTTTCTGAACAAAGGATACACCAACTATCTTTGGATCCATCCATCATCTAATCCTCTGATCAATAAATACAGTTATCCCCCTTTGTGCCTTATGATGGTCACCATCATAAAGCTGGATATATTGGTTGATCATCCCCTGTTCCTCATCCTTATCACCAACCAATAGCCTTTCTGTTTGAAGAAGAATTCATTTGGTAGAATTCTTGAATTTTTTAAACAACTCCTTTGATCCCTTTCTCTGACCACTTTGGTCTTGATCATTCATCTGATTTCCTTTCTGGAACAGTCATGTTTGATTAAGAGGTTTAAACCTGGAGTGTTAAGACTCCCTGTATTTCTGTGATAGTTGCATTCCACCACACTACTCTTGAGTTTCTTGTGAAGAGTTGGGTTATTCTTGTTCAACTGTGTCATTTTTCTGCTTTGGAACTTCAAAGACAAGTTGTGTTGTTAGTGCAGCCTCCCACAGTTATCTGGTACCCGGCTTGTACCTTAACGCAATTGATTGTCTAAGTTGCAAAGGTTCATTGAGAAGTTAGAAGGGGATTTGGATTGAGTTTATCTTTCCTGAGCCTCTTGTTACGACCAGAGATATAAGCTTGCGGGCGCTATTAATTTCAACTGCACTGTTCTATTGAACTCTGAAACAGACTATAATGTATTTTGTTCAAGTCTTTCCCTCACTCTCTTGTCTCAGATTGTGTTTTCTGCCTTGCTATTTTTTACTACCAATTTACCTCTTCTCTGTTATTCTACATCTACAAGGTTCTGGACCTTTATTCCAGTTACATCTCAATATTTTTGTAACAGTCAGTAGGGAAGCCTAAAAAAGCAACATCCCCCTCCGCAGAACTGCCAACAACCAGCACTGTTTGGAGCCTTAAATTTTCTCACCTGGGCTGTGATCAAACCAGAAATGTTGGGATTGAAAGTCCCAAATTTGTGGAATCAACTTTTAAATACAATCTTTTTCTTTTAGTTTTTGTCTCTTTTCTGTACTCAGGTAGATACAAAACTCTGTCAAAATGGAACTTACTGGTACCTTGTCCTCTGTTTGTGCTAAGATGGTCAGGATCAAACCCCAGAACAAGAAGTTGGGTTTGAATGGGACAAATTTTGAGAAATTCCTGGATTCTTACAAAATGGCTGGGGAAGTGGATGGAGCTAGCAAATACAATATGGCCTATAAATTACAATTTTTTATTTCCTCTGATGAATTTATGGATTTTTTTTGGATTCTGGGCAACCATTCTCAAGGCCCTCCAACCGTCAGATTAACTACCATCAAAAGGATCACACAGCAATCAGCCTTCCTAAACCTCTTTGACCAATCCTAATTCAACTCAATTCAGTCTCCAACTTTTTCCTCATTCCTTAAGAGTCATCCTTTCAACTCTCACCATTATCAACTCATCCTAATCTATGCAACCTCCCTAAACCAATCAAGTCTTTTACTCTGACAAACTCCTTCAAATCACCTCCATAAACCTCAATTGGCTTAACACCTCTTCTTACATGCCTTCCTGGTAAGGCTGAGCCTAACCTCTTGCTCTTTTATAAAACCAAAGTTGAATGATGTCTGTTTATCAAAAAGTTTATGACTTTTTCTACTCAGCGCTGCTCTGTTACTTGGCTTTTATTCAATCAAATAATAAGAGTTCTTTCACAGTTAAAAGCCAAAAACTAGCTCTTAAAAATGTCAACAAAAGCCAAGGAAATACCATTACCTCTTCGGTGTGCCATGGATCACTTTTGACAAGCCAAGCTGAAATCTTCCTTGGAAACTATTCCAATGCTTGGCAAAGAAAATTATGGCATATGAAAGGATAAAATGGATTCCTTTGTTGATTTTGGAGGCTTCTTGCAAATATTTAACTCTGATAGCCCAAGCCAACTCAAGGCCAATGTCAATGACAAAATTAAACTACTCATCATTTCTAAACTCAAATCCACAACACAAAACAAAGTTTTCACCTCATCAAATACAAATTCATCCAAACTTCTATGGAAAGCCTTTATTGTGAAATATGCATCCTTGCAAGCCTCAAACCGCGCCAGGTTCTTCAATTACTTTTTATACCTTTGATTCAATGGTGAGCACATAGAGAAATTCATGACAAGAGGTATGGTTTGTCTCAATAAATTATCCAAAGTTGGCATCATCATCCCAGGCAATATCCTTGCCTACCTTATACTATTTGAATTTCCAGACAGCATGAAAGACTTCAAATGGCAAATAATGCACACCAAAAAAGATCTGACTGTTTAATTCATATTCTTTCACCTTAATCAACTGAATAATGAATCAAAAGCTCAGAGCTTCATGCATCCAGCTTCCTTGTCCAAAAATGATGTGGCACTTGTATCAACTGCGCCAAAGCCTCAATTGAAAGGAGAAAAAGGAGAAAAAAGGAATTCAAGGGAGGTTAACCATAATCTGAAGCAAGGTAAGTCCCATTCAGCCAAATATTTCTGGCATCTGCATCCAGATATTGCTCCAGACTGGTGGAAAGACAATCAAGCCAAATGGAGAGAACAAAAAGAAAAATCCAAAGAAAAGACTTTGACAGCTCATTACTTGGCCCTCATATTACAATGGATTGATAATGGAAAACCCAAATCAAAATTCCTCCTTGACAGCGGAGCTTCTGTTCATATGATAAATGAAAGCAGGTACTTTATCAACATGGCACCCTGAAAATATGATTGAATCAAAACCGGAAAACTGGACGCTTGTTTAAAGATTAAAGGCAAAGGGACAGCTAGACTTTGATTGAAAGGTTTAACTCTTTAACTCTCAAATTTATTTTATGTCCCAGAAGTCACAATTAATCTACTTGGTGCTGGTGCCCTAAACAAAGCCATTTGCACCCTAATTCAAAAGGAATTTTTCCTTTTCTGTCACACACCGTGACAAAAAAGTCTTCTTGGGGACCATCATCAACAACCTCTATTTGATCTCAACTCCAGCTTTTGGAAAATTAGAAATCTTGTTTGTTCAACTCTGCCAAAGCCAAAATTATGAACATTCACAGAAAATTTTTCCATGCTTCTCTCTCAATACTCAAACCCTTTATCAACCACCTTCCCAACAATGTTCTATAAAACCTTGAATGTGTCAATTGCATCCAGAGTAAAATCACCAAAGGAAGCTCCAACAAACCTTTGAACCCGGTCAAAAAAATCTTTGACAAAATTCATCTTGACCTTATTGGGCCTCTCACACATCAATCAAAGAAAGGCAATAAATATGCCCTGTCCCTTGAGGAAAATAATTTTGGATACCTAGCTGCTTTTCATTTGGAATCAAAGCACCAGACAGCAGATTTTCTTATTTATCTGATCAAAAATGATTTCAATCAAAGGGGTTATTACCGCTCCAAATTCTGTTCAGATGGAGGAACTTAATTCAGTAACCAAAAACTTCACTAATAATTTCAGGATAAAAATAATTGACAAATCTTCTCAGAACTTTATCACCCTCAGCACAATGGAAAAGCCAAACAAGCAAACAGGACCATTTTTTAATCAACCAGATCAATAATTTGAGATTGCAAAATTCCTACCAACGCTTGGGACAAGATAATTAAAGGTAGCTGCCTCATTTTGAATCAAATAACTTGAAAAGAGAATGAAGATTCTCCCTGGAAACAAATTTGTGTCTACTCACTGCCACCATCATTTGTAAAACCTCTAGGTAACCCTTGTATTTACCTCCTGTCAAAAAGGAAAAAATCATTAAAATTTGACTACAAGGGAGCGGAAGGAATACTTGTAGGCTTTAATCCACTTCTTCTTTTGTAAAAATATATGGATAACTAAAAGCGTATTTATTTGATCAGAATGGAAAAGGAGTATAGATAGAAAACAGTAAAACGGGATGAAAAGTTTAGTAACCTAAAACCGGGATTAAACGTGAATAGCTAAGCCTAAGCAGTAAGAAATTTGATAGAAGCAACATCTACAAGGTGACAACCCTGAATACAAGGGACCTAAGTAAATTTGACTCAAATTTTTAGTTATTTTTTCTAAAGAAAATGTTTTCAAATGGATATTTCACTTTTTTTAAGCTCCAAATGAATAACTGGAACTATTTTCCGAAAATTGATTATTTGAATATTTCAATAAAAACTGTATCCTTGTATTTTTTTACTCCAAATGTTCAGTATAAAACATAAATGATATTTTCACAGTTTTTGGTGCCTGTGCATCTTCCTGATTAAAAGATTCATAAACAGTAATGTCATTGCTCAATTTACCGTTAAATTTGGGAAATAGGTCTATTCATCAAGCTGGTGTTGTAATGTATGAAGCAAAAATTTCAAATTTTTTCAGAATTCATTCAATTTATCTTGAGGATAAACATTTTTTTATTCACAATACATTTTATGATTTATATTCATTGAAAAAACTGTAGAAAATCTTCTATTGCATGATAGTAATTTATGCACATGAACCTCTGGGGACATGGTGCACTCATGCTAGGTTCATCATTCACCTTCAGACAACCAGTTTTTGGTGGTTGTGGGTCACGGCAAACCTACATCACAAAGTGGCCAGTATTGAGCCTCCTTTCCCTCATTCTGGAAAACATTTTTTTTAAGTATAGACATGGTCACTTCCCACTGTGACCAGGAGGATTTATTATCAACAAGTTCAAAAATATCCTGGACCTTTGGGACCTAAGAAATATGGAATATTTTGGGTCATGGGAAGTTTCTCCTACCAATGAGCAAAATCAAGAAAATATATTCAGGGCCCCGCAAGAATCACAAAATCATTTACCTCTACCAATTTTCTTTTTAATATTTCCATGTTATTTATGTTTTTGGATGAAATGTATTTTCCAACATGGGAATTTCAGTAACAATTAGTTCCTGGAAAAAACATGGTGGAAGAGTTATGCTAATTTGCCCACTTCCCCATACCAATGACTAAGAGCCAACTATTTTTGGAAAATTGAAAAATTTTAATGGGGAGGTGGACCACTTAGGCTAAGTTTTCCACCTCCCTGAGCCATCTCACACTTTATAATGTCAATATTGATGTTCCTTTTTTATGGGTAATGTTAAATTCATGGCCCATTGAGCTGTGGAAACTCAAAATGAGCCGTGTGGCGCGCCACGCAATCAAATTCAAGCACATGTCTCAAAGAACAATGCAGCCCACACACCATGGTCCGGGCTTGTGTGGAAACCAGGCAGCCCACACACCACGTTCTGGGCTTTTGTGGAATCCCACACGCCACATGACCCTGGTGAGCAAAAAAAAAAATGAATGAATGGGTCCTAACATAACCCAATAACTAATCAAACCTCCCAAAAAAACAGAAATCAAGCAAAAAATAAAAAAAATGTTCATTTTTTGGTTAAAGAAAAAACTGGTACTATCCAAAGGACTAGCTCTAAAGTAAATAGACCCAAAAAAAAACTAAAGTAACTTGACTAGCCCTAAATTCAAACCACAAAAAAAAGACAAGTAACTTGACAAGCCCTAAAGTAAAAACACCAAAAAAAATACAAGTAATTTGACAAGCCCTGAAGTAAAAACACCAAAAAAACAGTTCAACTTGTGTTAAGCTGATCCCATCATAAGGAGTAAAATACTCCTTATGATGGAATCAACCCAACACAAGTTGAACTGACTTAACATTAAAATCTCATTCAAAACACTCAAAAGGGTGTATCAGAGTTCAGCAAACCCACCATTAAAAAATGGCGGGTTTCAACCCAAATCCCCCATTTCATACCCACCATTAAAAATCAAAAAAATACACTTATTTCAGATCAGAAGTGTCAGAGTTACCTGTAAATAAATTGGTTCTTTCAAATAAAGTATATAAAGGCTTTCACAAGTTCAACCATATCATTCCACATCATCACCCCTGGTTTCAACCTCTGGCCTCATTGGAAAAAGTCTATCTCCAACCTCATCCAAAAAATTTGATTTTTATTGCTCTCATCACTTGAACACTCTAATCCTCTCATCACTTCATCACTCTCTCCTTGCTTCATCTCTCTCCTCACTTTATTTCTTTCATCACATCCATCCTCTCATTGCTTCATTTCCTCATCCCCGCTTTCATCAAATTCCTTTATCACTTCATTGCTTCATCCCTCATCCCCACTTTCATAACATCCCTTCATCACTTTATTGCTTCATCCCTCATCCCCACTTTCATCACATCCCTTCATCACTTCATTTCTTCATCACTTTATCACTTCATCCCTTCATCCCTCTTACTCTTTTTAAATGGCCCCTTCACAATCCTCCCCCTGCAAGTCCACTAAAAAAACCAATGGATAAAACCAAACATCCCCCAGGAACTCAAAATCCAACCATGCTCCCCCATCAGCTTCCAAAGGCTCAAGTCAGCTCAAGACGGCTAATCACATCATCCTGGTAAACTGTATCCAAATTCCCTCCAACTACAATGATTACTTTGGATCTGACAATGAAACATGCATTGGCCAACCCCCATCCTCCAAGGTCAATGGTTATCTCCTGATGGCCAATGAACCCAAGAATAAAACAAAATGTAGGCTGGATCTTTCATCCAAACAGATGAGGGAGCAATTCAAGAATTATCAAGCCAAGTACAAAAAGGCCCACTCCATTTTAATCTCCACTGGCTTTGGTATCACTGACTCCAACAAAGCCAAAGGAATCAACTTGGTGGTTGATAAGTTTGAGTCCATTTGTCCTTTTTATATTCAAATGGATGAAATCTTTGAAAAGAAGGCCAAAATCAACCCTCTTGCTGCTTTTGATTCCCAAAAATCTGATTCAGTTGATGCCAAGGACTTCGCTGTGGATTCTCAGCCTAGCAATGAGGACCCTGATGAGACCTTTGCCTTGGAGTGGCCCCCTTCCAATGCCGAGGAGGATATTTCAAAACAGTAAGATCCAATCGCATCTACTTCATCATTGATTGATGAGTCAAACAAGACATTGGACCCCTCAATTCCTGCTTTTGATTGCTCTCTTCCTGGGGTGGAAGAACTGGAGAACTTGGCCAATGAGGAGGATTTTATTACTGTATTGCCACTACCATCATAATCTGCTCAAGTAAGCACCCTAGTTCTTTTCTCTTCTGTCTTGTTAATCCTGACTGATTTAGATTGTAAAAAAACAGGCTCATCCATTCCTGATTGGCCAAAAGCCCAAGCCAATGGGGCCTCCCACATCCCCTTAAATTTAGAGAAAACCATTCCCACACAAACCTCCTCAGCAAAGGGAAAGCAAAAGGCCTCAAATTCCATCAAAATCAAACCAAATAGCCCGAAAAAAGGGGATAAATACTTCAAGCTTTTCTAGGTTTGAGGATTCCATGGAGAAGCATGATTCAAGTAGGCATGTTGGATTCTCCTTGCTTTCAAAATCCAGCTCATTCCTTTCTCCCTCTCAAAAACAGTGAAATTTTAAATTGAATCTGAAAAACTTCAGTTCAAAAAGGAGAAGTGGGATTTTCAAATTTCTATGTATTGTAAAAACCAAAAAGCTGAGAGTTTGGCTCATCAACAAAAGTTGGATGCTGAGTGGCAAATTAAACAGGCTGAGCTGGAGTTTAAAAAAGAGGAAAAGTAGAAGGATCAACAGTAAGTTGGACTCCAAAAGGAGAGGGAAAGGCTAGCCACAGAAAAAAAAGATAGGTTATCGGTAGCCATTGAATGTATTGGTAGCAGTAGAACTGTGGATGAAATCAAGGAAATCACTTGATTGCTGGGCTTGTAAATATATTTACTTTAAAAATTTTCAAAATAAAGAAAATATTTTGCTTGGCTTGTAAATATATTTACTTTAAAAATTTTAAAAATAACATTTGATCTTTTATCTTTCAATACAATTTGGACATCTATTTTACCGTGTATGCACACTTCCCCATGGACTTTTGGGAAAACTGAAGATGATTCAAAAGCAGCAATTAATTTTTTAATTTCATGCAAATAAATGTTTTACCCATATCTATGTTTTTTTCCATATACTTTAGAAACAATTTTTTTGGGAGAACAAACATGAAGTTTCAGGGAGGCATTTTCTAGCTATTTTTTCTATTTGAAATGAGCAACAAAAATTGGTATGATGCTCTGTTGATTGGAGACTTGGTGGAGGAAAAGTGGTATGATGTGGAAAAACATATTTTTTCCATAAAAGTTTTAAAATACCACTAACTTTTGCATAATCCACAATGAATCCAAGGGTGGGGAATGGGAGACCCTGACCTGTTTCTGTGGAGGGCGGCGAGATTTGTGTTCCTTTTGGCTTTTCAATAAAAGAGAACAATCCATAAGTATAACAATTGAGGTCATCCTGATCTGTATGAACAACGTTTGAAAAGTCATCACAAGTCACAATGACATTGGATGCATGAATAAATGAGTCTCTTTGATCAATCCACGCTGGAGACATCCAGTTTGAAAAATTTGAAGTCTTCTGATACTGTTCTGTTCTTTGCATGAGCAGGGTTGGAGAGAGCTTTGATTTGATTAAAGACCAATTCATTATGGGCTGGAAGCTTACTCCACAAGAGATTATCAATATAAATTTCTTCTTTGTTTAAATACCACCTTCTAGAATATATTCCTATTAGGTCATTATTTCTAACATAAATCACTAAACAAGACCATGATCAGCAATTTGGAATTGAGGAACAAATACCTGTAGATTATCTCCATTTGGTGCCTTGACAATATCCAATTCAAAACATAGATCCAGTTTTGGTATTATGATTGGTTTGATTCAGGTTTTGCTGATTTTTTTCCATTATGTAAAGATCTTGGATCATTTCAGAGAACTGACTTGCAATGCATGTGTATGGTTGGTAAGAAAGAGAATGATACTTAAGGACAACATATGGTTTATATTTTTGATCAGAGACAACATGAAGATTGATTGGTAGGCTCATGTTTGGTACCACTACCTGACATGGAGTGAGGTTTTTCTTCAAAATAAAAAAATAAATTGATTCTGAATTTGATTCCTTGAATGAATAATCATGTTTTGCTTCATTATGCTTCTTATAAGCTCTGGATCCAGAGGGATTGGTTTGGATCATATGTAATGCTTTTCCCCTAGGAACAGTTGGATCTGTTTTTGAATCCTGATGCTGATTCTCATTCACAATCTCCTCATCACTACAAATGATGTTTCATAAGAAACCCAAGGGATTCAAGTTTCAAACATGGTAAGAAAATCAAATGATTAAATTTAGTAAAATGAAGCCCTAATGTCTTTATATTTGATGAAATTCATAAATTCTGGAACCTCCAACTGTTTTCAAAGATTGCAACTCATAGTTTCTTTTCAGGTTTATGGATGTGTGAGGATTAGATGTATTGGAAGCTTTCACATTACCTTGACCCATTGCCCTCTGGTCGCTTGCTTAAAGGGGGCCGGCCAGTCGTTGGTTGGCTGAAGGAGGGGAGGGGGGGGTGCACTCGGCCAAGCAAGCAAGGGATGCCGGCTTCCAAGGAAGCAAGGCCAAAGGAGGGGAGGGGGGGGAGTTGGTTGGCCAAAGGAGGGAAGGGGGGGGCGTCAGTTTGCCAAAGGAGGGTAGGGGGGCTTGCGGTTGGCCAAGCAAGCAAGGGGGGGGGCGGTCTGATAAGATTTTGAGTTTTGAGGCAGAGGACTAAAACCAACAGACTAGATTTTGAGGTTAGAAATAACACAGAGATGACAGCGGAGAATCTTGAGAGAATGAAGCAGGGAGAGAGACACCAAAAGCTAGTGGAGATAGAAAGATCAGGAGAGATCAGAAAGATGGAGCAGAGTGAGAAAATTCAGGACTGAGCCAAGGAATAGGAGAAAGCTGTTGGAGCGTAGAGGTAATATTGTCAGGTTATTCCATGCAATGAGATGATAAATGGCGAGTCATCTTACCAGGCAGAGATTGAGAGATGAGCTTTGGTGGATTTGACAAGATCAACGGTGACAAGTAAGAAAAGGAGAGTTTTGAGAGACATGAAATGAAGAATAGAGAAAGAAAATAAGAAAGACAAGAATGGAAGGAGAAGGAAAATTGACAAAAAGAAGAAGAAGAGAAGGAGAAAGGAGATAGAACAAAAGAAGAGTAGTCAAGAAAATAAGATTCTGGTCCAAAACAGAAGTAGCTTTATCAGTTCTAGAGATAATAATCTCATGTTTTATTATCCTCACCCCGCAGGAGTGCAGGAGAGGGAATGCAGGCCAACTGAGATCTCAACACAGGCTGCCAAGCAAGCAAGGCCAAAGGAGGGGAGGGGGGGAGTTGGTTGGCTGGCGGGTCATTGGGCGGCCAAAGGAGGGGAGGGGGGGGGTGCGGTTGGATGAGCAAGCAAGGGGGGGCAGGCCACCAAGCAAGAAAGGGGGGGCAGGCCACCAAGCAAGCAAGGCCAAAGGAGGGGAGGGGGGCATTGGTTGACCAAGCAAGGAAGGGGGGTCGGCTGCCAAGCAAGCAAGGGGTGTCCAGCTGACAAGCAAGCAAGGGTAGGCCGGCTGCCAAGCAAGCAAAGGGGGGGCTTCCAAGCAAGCAAGGCCAAAGGGGGGGATGGGGGGCCATTAATGGGGAGTAAGGGAGAGGGGGTGAGGTGGGTGGGGAAAGGGTGATGAGCAGGATGGGGGGGAGCTTACCTGAGGAAAGATGAAAGGAGTTGGGGGGGACCTAAAGGTGGGTGGAGATTTGGATCAGCATCCAATGATGGGGAGTATGAGGAGGAGGGGCAGGAGCTTACCTGGGGCGGGAACTTACCTGGGGCGGGAACTTACCTGGGGCGGGAACTTACCTGGGGCGGGAACTTACCTGGGGCGGGAACTTACCTGGGGCAGGAACTTACCTGGGGTGGGAGTGGTGGGTGAGGTGGAGGCAATGGGTGAGGTGGAGGTGGAGGGTGAGGTGGAGGCAATGGGTGAGGTGGAGGTGGAGGTGGAGGGTGAGGTGGAGAGTGGACCAGTGGTGGGTGAGGAGTAGAGTTGACGGGTGGTTTGGTGGGGTGAGGTGGGTGGTTTGGAAGTTTTGGTTCTGTTTTTGTCTAAGTCCACCAAAAAAAAAAAATCAAGTCAGCCTTGGATGCTTGGTTGAACAACCAAAACCAAAAAAGATGTTTCACCTATTTGAAAACCAAATTATACACATCAAAGTGAGCAAGAATGAGGGGTAGAAGCTTCTCTCTCATTGCCAAAGATGAGGGACAAGATGAGATGGGGATGACTTGAGGAGGATCAGGAATATCTTCTTCAAATATTTCTTCCCATTCATCCTTTTTGTTGGCAAGTAGATTGTGAAGTATTACACAAGTGATAATCCAGTGGATTAGGCTCTTCATATCCTTCAAATTTTGAAGCTGGTTTCACATCTCCCTCAAGCTGGCCCATCTTCTTTTCAGGATTCCTATGGCATGCTCAATCCAAACTAGTGATTGGGCAAGATGATAGTTGAAATCAGTTTTTCCTTGATCATTGGAGGAAAAATTTGAAACATTTGGGTATGCTGGAACTACATATTTCCCACTAGCATAAGCCAAATTGCCCAGAAGGTATTGATCTTGGTCAAAGTAGTTCTCTGGTTGTTGGGCAATCCACATCCAATTGAAAAAACATGAATCATGACAATACCCTGGAAGGCCAGTGTGGAGGGATATGAACTTTTTGTTGTTATCAAAAACAAGTTGTAGGGCCACAGAGTATCTACACAAAGATATGCAACATATTTAGTCAGTGTTTGATCTAAATTTTTAGCAAAGTAATTGGAAAATAATTAATCAATTGCCTATTTTTCTGATCAAAATAGTGGTTGCCATCTAGCTTGGGTTTTTGACTCAAGGGGATGGTGGTTCTGTAAACAAAACCAATCCAACCAGGAAAGCCTTCAGTCTCCATTACTTGAGATATCTCCTGACTTTCTTCTTTGGTTGGCCAAGAAAGGACTGAGAGAAGGAAAGAAAGGATAGCAATCATGACTCTTTTTAAGTATTAGTCAATGGTTCCATAATAAACTGAGAAAAGATTTTCTAATTGATGAATTTCTGCTCCATTTCCATTTGATCTCAATCTACAAAGAGCAAAAGCCAGTTGGATATCTGGATCCCCTTGAGGATTCCAAGAATTTTTCTGGTGTCAGCCTCCTGGATGCCAAGACACTTGCTATCCTTTAGCTACCAAAGGTGATAGAATAAATAATAAATATATTATTTAATAAATGCAGCAAAAATCCATAAAATATTTTGATGAAGCTTATTGCAAGGTTAATTGGTTTGGTTATGGTTTATTGTTAAAAATCAATATAGATAAATTGGTTATTAAATATTTTTATAGAGGGGCCACAATTATATTGGGGATCTTTAACACCTCTCTTCAGGGAATTCAGTATGAAAACACGTAGGCCTGGTTACTTTGGGCCCTTTAGTTCAAAGGATATTTTGCCCAAAGATAATATGTATATAAAATATATGGTGCAGTGGCAGAACTTTGTAACCAAGCTGCTAAGACAGAGAAAGGATTATTAAACTCACTGGTATATTATTAAATCCTTTGGTTATCTGTTTGGGACGTGCACTGATGGGTTAAACCTGTATACTGGGGTTGTAAGGTTGTTCAGAAGTTTAGATTGATAAAAAGAGGGTTGAGGATGGATATTATTAATCAGAGTAAAGCCATAAATCACTTACTTATCTCTTATAAGTATTTGATTACCTTGGCACAGTGTCTGGATATAAATACAACTGGGTCTCTGGGTATCAATATTCTCTAAGGAGCTCTTTATTTATAGTTTTTGGAGTCCAAATATTGTCCTTCTGAGGGGTACAGGGGCTCAAAGGGACGGACACTGAGGCTAGAAGGGTTACCAGTGGTAGCCTGTCACATGGTCTTGGTGCTTTAACATGGGTAGCATCTAATTCCACAGGGTATGGGAATTATTCTACTTTATAAATGATGTTTGGACATGTGAATAACACTAATCTGTCCTTTTTATTTATTATTTAATTAATTATCCTTAGTAAATGTTCCCAGTAAGTTAAAAATTATTTTAGTAGACATTGCTACTGATATTCTGATGTCAGGTGAGTTCTTATTATGTATTAAATATTTGGAGTAAAGTCATGATATTGATTTTACTCCTTATTTTTGAAATTCAGTAGATTAAAATAATTACTTAAAAATGTAAGTCATGCGTATTCATGTAATATTTTTGGATCATAAGTTTTCTTAGTATGTCACAAAAATGTTGATCCTTAGAAATTTTCATAATATTATATTAAAGTATTTTAATATATTTTTAGAAGTAGTCATTTTCTTATTTTTGACATTTTGGCACTTTGAATTATATTTAATAAAAAATACGTATAAAGGTTATTTAAGTATTTTTATATAATTTTATGTACTTTTAGAATATCTACTATCCACGGGAACATTTATTACATATGTAGAATGTTCTTGTGTAGGTTGTAGCATTTTTACACAGTTCCTAGGTTTCTCAGGCCGCCTGTCACTTTTTCAACCCATATTCCCGCCGCTGCGTACTTGTCAGAGGCCCGGGGCTGCATACACGACTTTGACAGAGTGACAGAGTTGTAGCTCATCCGCGCGCGGGTGCATTGGCTGGCGCGGCTGCGCTCAAGAATTGTGACAGAACACATTTCCGTCTGTAACTCCTGAAATATACACAACAACTCAATTATGACTGAATTTTAGGTGTGAAACCTATACATGACAATACACGTGAAATAATTAATTGACCAAAAAGTTAAATAGTGGTGCCCTGTTATTTTGTTCTTTCTTTCCTTAATTATTTAAAAATATAAGGAGTTGGATTTCAAGGTTGGGGTCAGCAATTGACCCTGCCTAATTTTGGTTGGAGAATCCATTTTTGCAATAATATTTATGGTTTTCCTAATCCTTCTTAGGTTAATTTTATTATTATTATTTTTATGTTATTTCTGTTACTTTTGCAGGTTGCTCTTCAATAGTAGCAAGCTGACATCTGGAAAATGTGGTGGTCTTCAATCATCTCAAAAAGTTTTATGAATGATGGAAGTAGAGTTTTGAAAAGTTGCTGGAAGCTTAAGTTGGGGAGGATATGAAGTTTTTTCCTTTCACACATAGGTTTGTGGAGAGTTTGTCTTTTTGTGATAAGGATGAGATGTATTCCAATGACTAGAACCAGCAGAATATTATGAGAGGAGTTAGATCATGTTGAGATAAAGATGGAAATGAGAAAGAGATGAAGAAAGAGATGAAGACCAACAGTTTATGTCCGGAGACTGGTAGAGAAGAGTGGTAAGACAGATAAGGCGTAGAGACAGTTGGAGAAAGGAAGACAGGCAAGAGACTGAAAAAAGGAGGATTGAAGATCAGATACGCAATTTGAAGGTTTGCCTCTTACCAGGCAATAAATGGAATTGATGAGTTATTTGAGGTTAGAGAGTTGTCATACGGTGGACAGGAGTTGAGGACATGGAAGAGAGATGAGATTTGATAAGAGAGTGAGGCCAGAAATAGAGATGAGACATTGGAAGAGAGTTGAGACAGGAAAAGAATAAAAAGAAAAGAAAACAGAGAGAAGAGTTGAGAGAGCAGATATAGTCTGAAGAACAGTAGAAAATTTAGAGTATCTACATGGCGGTCCAGCAGATTGCTCCATGGTTGCGCATTTCAATCAAAGCAATCTTCATCTTAACACCCCGGGTGACTGGAGAGCTCATTTTCCAAAGGGTCAGAGTTGGTAGAGAGGGTAAAAACCCTAGTGCATAGGAGTTTTAGGGAGGTGATGCTTGAGGCCTTGGTTAGAGAATCGGCAACCATAGCATTGGTCTGGATCAGCAAGAGATTGAATAGGGATTCATTGAAGTCTTCACGTAATCCCTTAGTCTTGATGTTGATATTTCTGGATTTAGAATGGGATCCAAATTGCTTTATTTTGTCATCCAGACCTTTATTGTTGATATATAGAGTGGTTTTGACGTCAGGGAGACAATGCACCTCAGTAATGAGATGCGTGATGCACTTGAGTTCCAAGTAACTGTTGAGAAGTGCATTGAGCTCTGACTCCATGGAAGAGTACGTCATATTTCTTTGTCTTGAGGAATTCAATACATTAGGACAACTGTAGTGAAAGATTATATATCCAGTTTAAGACTTACAAAATGTTGGATTTTCACCCCATGTGGCATCCCTAAAGCTTGAGATAACTTCCTGTTCTAAGTCACATCTGATAACCAGTTTTGAGGATTTGGTAGTTTTGAGGTACTTCCAGACCTTGCAAACTTCCCTCCAGTGAGTCATACCAGGTTTGGTGTTGAACCTGGCCAGGCTGGAGACGGCAAAGGAAATGTTGGGTTGAGTAAATTGCAAGATATGGTTGAGAAGACCAACTGCAGATTGGTAGTTAATGTTCAGCTGTGAGAATTCAGCATGGTCGGAATCCAAAGCTGGTTTGAGTTGTAGATTTTGAGTCAAGGGAGCCTTTGTATCCTTGAAAGAAGATAGACCAAGTTCTTTGAGGCCACGTTATATTTTATTTGGCTGAATCAGAAAGATTTTTTCATCTTTAACCTCCATCAACATTCCAAGAATTGTGTTTAGAGAGTGACATGATGAGTTTTTGAAGCGATTTAAGAAGTGGTTTTTGAAGCTGTCAGTATTCCCCACATGGATCAGATCATCTACGTGGAAGTAGACAATTTCTTTGGTCAGTTGATTGATGTATAAGCACAGATTTCTGGTTGATTCATGATAGCCTTGAGATATAATCCATTGGGTTAACTTCTTGTACCAATTTTTTGGAGACTGTTTCAGTCCATACAACAATTTTTTGAGTTTCAAAAAGGTAGATTTAAAATAAGATCCTTCCAGAGTTCTTATGATGACAGTTTCTTGAAGTGGGGAGTGGAGGAAAGCTCCCTTTACATCAAATTGAGTGAAATTCATTTCATTTTTTAGACCATACACCAGGGCTATTTGGAGCAATCCAAGTTTCCCAGTTGGAGCCCAAGTTTCATTGTAATTGACGCCGAGAACCTGGTCAAAACCTTGGACACATAATTGTGCCTTATATTTTGCCGGTTTGCCATGACAATTCTCCTTAACTTTAAAGACCCAGGTAGTATTTAGAATGTTATCCGGTGAACCATAGTATTCTTCCCACACTCCTTGAGACTTGATTGATTCCAGTTTTTCCTCAGAAGCCTTTTTCCACTTAGGCCACCTGGAACATTTTTGTGCTGCTTGATAGGATGGTGGTTCATAGTAATGATGAAAAACATACCGTTGGGGTTTTCTATTTCCCCATTTTGGCCTTTGATTGAGTTCAGGAACATGCAGAGAAGGAGAAGAAGAGGGGGAAGTTTCAGAGGAGGAAGAAGGAGGAGATTTGGCTTCTTCTTGAGTAGAGTCTGAGTTGTAATGTTCACAGCTTATATCTCTTATTGTGTATTGCTTGTCTTGCAAGGAGAATTCAGATTTGGTTAATTCAGTGCTGGGTTGAGAGAAGATGTTGAGACCAGAGGATTAAAGAAAAGGAAAATTGTTGGAGTGGGTCTTGAGAAACTGGACGTATTTCTTTTCAATAATAGAGCCTGATAAGCTGAGTATCAAGTAGTAGTGAAAAGGAGGATTAAAACCAACTAGAATTCCTTCCAATCCCTTCTCATCAAATTTTTGACCTTTCTGAATTTGACTTTATAGATAAACCACAGGAGAACCTACAGGTTTCAAGTAGTTAGCAGGGAGCTTCTTGTTAAACATGAGCTCCCAAGGGGACATGTGATTACCTTCCCTGGGAATTTGATTAAGCATGAAACAGCAACTCCTTGTTACTACGTGCCAGTAGTTTTTGGCAAGCCTGGAGAAGGAGAAAGTTGCTCTTGCAGATTCTATAATGGTCCTGTTGGCTCTCTCTGCTTGGCCGTTATGTTGAGAATTGTAGGGTTCTGAAGTCATGAGTTTGATGTGTTTTGATCTCTCGAAATCCCTTAGAGTGGAGTTAGTATATTCGGTCCCTTTGTCTGAGAAGATCTCATTGGGGTAGTACTTCAACCTCTTGTATTTAGTTTTGAGGATGTTGATAATAGTATTGGGAGTTTCATCTTTGGACGTTAAGGGAAATGCCGCCAGATAACCAGAGAAGTTGTCCACAAGAGTTAGAATGTAGTTGTGGCCTTCCTTAGATTGAGGTGTTATTGGTCCAATCAGGTCAAGGTGGATTCTTTCCAGTGGTTTGCATGAAGGGGTAGAGACAGCAGAGAAAGGGGATCTTGTAATTTTGCTTTTTGCACAACTGTTGCATTGAAAATTATTAATTTCTTCTTTGGAGAAGCAACCATTTATGATAGGTTTGAGAGTAGAGAGAGAAGCATGGCCATACATTTTACGTATGTCTGATAGTGACTGAGTCTCATCTTGCCTCATTGTATTAACCACATGATTCTTGCCAGTAGTTCAAGGGTTTTCTATGACAAACAGATTGTTGCGGATTAGACCCTTCAACACAGTCTGACTGTTTTGTGAGACTGAAAAATGGTCCTTCTTCTGAGAGATTTTGCATCCTTTTTTTTGCCAGGAGCCCTTATGAGATTGACCACAATGTCTGGTACCTAAGCGCAGTCTTCAAGAGTGACAACGGAGTCCTTCCATTCAAGTTTCACTGTCCCTGTTCCTTGGATTTTGAGATTCGCATCTAACTTTCCAGTTTTGATTTCTTCAGGATCATCTTGTAGCTTGATGGAGTCAAAGAATTTGAGATTGTTAAATATGTGAACATTAGCGCCTGATTCTAGAAGAATATTTGGGTGATTGTTTGCAATGATCCAGAGAGTGAGTAGAGCGTGGTAGTTGATTGCAGAGGCTTTCTTAAATTTATTTTTCCACTGTTTTTGTTGTTCTAGCCACCATTCCAGGGCAATCTTGGGATGTAGATGGAAGCAAGATGATTCAGGATGGGGGGAGTTGGGATTGTGATATCCTTCCTTACATTGGAGCCTTGTCTTCTTATTGTCTCTGTCCATTTTTGTCTTAGTAGTCACTAAAGATATGTCAGGAGTTGATTTTCCAACCTTGATTTGAGCCTTTTGTTTGTTGTTGTATTGAATGAGGTGATTGAATACCATGTCAATGGTCACAAGTCTCTCAACGTGCATGATTTGTTGCTTCAGATTTTCTAGTGGAGGCGGGAATTTGAATAAGATAAGGTAGGCCAAGATGTCTTTGGGTAGTTCGATTCCAACGTCGGCCATTCAATTGATAGCTTTATGCATTTTGGTGACAAATCACTTGAAAGCATGCTCATTAAAAGGAGAGTGAAGAAATTGATTGACAACTCTTGCTTGATTAGCCATTTTGGATGAAGCAAATCTGCAAGTGATTTCAGCCCCAATTGATTCTGACGACAAGATTTTTGTTGTATTGACAACATTACGATGTGTGGTGCTGTCCACTTTGGAGAGGATAATTGCTCAAATTTCCCAATCTTGTTTTGTTGATAGTGGACCCTCATTCCTAGTTATGGCATCTTTGATGTCGTTGAGATCAAATAACATGAGCATTTTATTTCTCCAGATTGAATAATTTTCTTCATTGAGAGGAGGTATTGCTTTGACTGAGGCTTTGAGAGAAACTTGATGAAAATAATCGGACGCTCCTTCTGTTTCACTCATTATGAGTTTGGTGGAATGATTTGGCTTTTAACTGTGATAAGGATGAGATTTATTCCAATGACTAGAACCAGCAGACTATTATGAGAGGAGTCAGATCATGTTGAGATAAAGATGGAAATGAGAAAGAGAAGAAGAAAGAGATGAAGACCAACAGTTTACTTCTGGAGACTGGTAGAGAAGAGTGGTAAGACAGATAAGGCGTAGAGACAGTTGGAGACAGGAAGACAGGCAAGAGACTGAAACATGGAGGATTGAAGATCAGATAGGCAATGTGAAGGTTGGCCTGAAGGACTAGAGATCTTACCAGGCAATCAATGGAATTGATGAGTTATTTGCGGTTAGAGAGTTGTTGTACGGTGGACAGGAGTTGAGAAAATGGAAGAGAGATGAGATTTGATAAGAGAGTGAGGCGAGAAATAGGGATTAGACATTGGAAGAGAGTTGAGACAGGAAAAAGAATGAAAAGAAAATAAAACAGAGAGAAGAGTCAAGAGAGCAGATAGAGTCTGAAGAACAGTAGAAAATTTAGAGTATCTACACGGCGTTCCAGCGGATTGCGCCATGGTCGCACATGTCAGCCAAAGAAATCTTCATCTTAACATTATGGAACCATGTCTTGCTTTTTTAATAGATCATTCAAATCCAACCAAGTTGATTCCAAATTGGAGTCTGAATCAGAGTCTGAATGGGAGTCAAAAAGTAACAAAAGTTCATTCAGCTTTTTTGGGGTTTTAACTTGCTGCGAAGAAGTTTGATTGGACATGTTGAGAAATTATATGGCAATGTGATGTGGGTTGGTGAGATGATGATGGTATTTGTGGGAAGATGGAGATGTGAAGCAAGAGATGTGAACCAATGGAGATGTGAACGGATGGAGATTTGAAGTGATGGAGATGTGAAGCAATGGAGATGAGATGTGTGTGATGTGATGGGGATGGGATTGGTATGGATTTTCTGAGGTTGAGGTGTGGATGTGTGTTTTGCATGCAATGGATGGTGGATGGATGAAAATGGTGTATTTTGTTTTTGAAACCTGCCATTTTCATGAAACCCGCCATTTTCAAATACACCAGTTGGGGGGTATGTGTATTTGAGAAACCCGCCATTAAAAATGGGGGAATGGCTGTTTTTGTCAAAAAAATGGCAGATCTCTAATGGCGTCTTTGTTAACTCTGATATGCCCTAATATAATGATGTTAACTCAAAACACTCAACATAATGATGTTCAAAATTTGATAACCCTTTATATTAATAGAACTTGTTAGCTGAATTATAATTAAAATTTATATGAAACCCAATGATGAAATGAAGTCAAAGTCTATAATCTCTATAATCTAGAATACATTTGCAGTTGATCTTTGAGACTATCAACCCAACCAGAGGCTTGTTTAGAAATCAAGGAATGCAGTCTTGCTACAATGGGAGGGATTGGAATCATTTCTCCCTCAAGTACTAATAGAACCCAGTGGTTATTTTTTACAAAATAAATATAAATAGGGTCTGATTGATCTGTAACACCATTTTTCATTGGAGTATAAGAACAACAGGACTCCAATGAAATGAAACATATAGGTCTAGCGTATTTGCCTGCTAATATTTTTCCCATGTCTAGTTTAGCCAACCATTTTGAAGAGGGAATCTTTTAATTGATTTCTTCAACATCAAGACTTTTTTTAATCTTTTCTACCTTTTTTGAACCACCAAGCATCTTCATGTTGCATGCTTTATGTTTCTCTAATGTTTCAATCATTTCCCTTCTCACTTTAAACCATTCTTTTTCATTTTAACCAAGAGATTTAGCAATGAATCTAAATTGGCAATTCCCATCTTCAATTGGATCCCAAACCTCACCCAAGAAACATGGAATTTCTTGGGTATTTGATTGAGTTATTTCAGGTTTGGTTCCTATCATGAAAACTAAATTGGTATTCATTTCTTTAATCAGATCAATGAAATGAATACTCACCAAAGATGAGCTTCTTGTTGTGCATTGCTGCATGTTTTCTTCCTCTGAAGAGGATCCCAATTCCAAATTAAGTGATCCCAATTCACTTTCAGTCTCTTCCTCTGGCCTATGAAATTCAGATTCTGATCCGGCCAACTTTTACTAACAAATCATCATTAGTTAGTTAGTTCATTGAACCCAAAAAATGAACATTTTCCAAAAGAAAAGACTTAGAATATTTCTTCTTTTCTTATTTGGCACCCTTTCATTACTATTTTCCGGCTTGATTTTTTTTTCAACATTCTCAAACTAAGATGGTTCTCTCCATGTATCTGTCAATTTTTGCCGGCCCCTACTTGATTGTAAGAATTTAGGTTCAATTCTTGGATTTGATCAATATTTTGTGATCTTTTGAATGATATACTTCAATATGCATCCTTTCTCATGATCTGGAGATTTCAAGAGCATTGAATTCATTTTTCACGTAACTGAGGAATTCTAAGCATTTTGTCCACGTTGCACTTCAAAAATTCAGAAAGATCAACCATTAGTGAATTAGGAAAAATAAATCAAAAAGCATTAATCAAAAAGCATTAATCAAAAAGCATTTATCAAAAAGCATTAATCAAAAAGCATTAACCAAAATCATTAATCACATAGTGATTTGAACAATCCAAATTAAGTAAACTTACAGAACTAGACCTGCAAGGGTCATAGTACAACCTCCACTTAGGATGAAAATCTTTGGGTACCACAGATCCTCTGAATGCTAGATGGTCACCTATTTGGTGGGAACAGGGAAAACCCATAGTCTTGGAGTATGACTTGGTGCACACTTTGCCATCATGATCACGTTTGAACTTCTCAAATTTTTCCCTAATGAGCTCAATTTTCTCTAAAGGCAATTTGTATCCCAATGGTAACATTTCAGGTGGGAGAACTGTCCCTAACTCAATTCAAGAGTTGTGTAGTGATGCATGAACCAATTTAATTTGATTCAAAACTGTTCCGTCAAGTTTTTTCCAAACATTCAACATGTTTCCCAAAGAGTTTTCAAGGAATTTTTTGAGAGTGGCATGGGCCCCTTCAACCCAAGAAGTTTTTTTGTTTTCAAAATCTGGTTTTATATAATTCCATGCCATTAAAAAATTCTTGTTGATAGGGAAAATGTTATTTTCCATATACTTGAGCACATCCTCATAGTTCTTCAAGAAACAAAATACAAGTAAAAATGTCAGAACCCAAAACTAGGAAGGATAAGAAGCATTGATTTATGTTAGAATTTGAGTTTTTATATATGTGAATTTCACTAGAGTTCAGAGTATCATTGATTGGATTGATTTGAGCTTATTTTTGTTAGCAATAAATTACTAAAACAACAACCAAAATATAACTGGGCTGTGCTGTGTTATTTTGATTACCAGACTGTTTAGTGATAGCTATTAGATTTTTTAGTCATAGCATTTCACTTACCATGTCACTTAAACTGCTTGGTGTTAATTTTGCCTTATTCATTTTGTACTTAACCACTTGTTAGCAAATCATGTATTTAGTATATATAAACCATGTTGCTCTCAAGTGGAATTCAACATCTTTTCAGACAACCAATCAACCAGAGTGCCCTTTTCCTCCTGTTCCCAGGTCTTTTACGCTTGACATTACAAGCCTCTTTCATTCTTTTCTTATCAACTTTTACTTCATCAGAGCTGAAGCTCTTTTTAACTTAGAGTTATAAAGCTTTTCCATCCTTCAACTTCATCAAAAAATTGCCCTTTACAGTTTGCTTGTATGTTTTTAGACAAGTTCCAAGTGCAACATTATCTTGATGACTCTTGGAAACTAATTAAATTGCACAAATCAGAGCTTTTTTATGGTCCATCACAAAGACTTTTGGCAGTCTCTCAGGATCATAAGCCAACTCCTTTCATGCATTTACATATAAAATTTATGGGAAACTAAAAGTTTTTATTTCATCAGAATAGAGGAGAGAGCATGAGAAAGATAAAATAGGTAAGGCAGAGGGAGAAAGTGTAGTAACCTAAAACCAGGAGTCAACATGAATAGTTAAGCAGTAAGCTGTTTGATAGAGACAAAGTCTAAACAATGGTAATCCAGGACACAAGCCTAAACCTAAATGAATCTGAACTTGAATTGATAAAAGAGACATTAGACCAAGATTGGACTGTTGATGAAATTGTGAATGGCACTTACCTGACCCACAACACCCTCAGTCCAGTGACACAACCGTTGAAATTGTGTGAGGAGCAGGAAAGAGGAGTGCGCGAGTCAGGTCTCTAATAGTATCCAAGTGTAAATCTAATATGGAGTATCAGCACTGGAGCGCGCATTGTGTGGACGGTGGGTGCGCACAGTGATCACATGAATTGACTCACATGAAATGAGGATGAGGCAATGGAACACAAAGACATAAAACAGACGCTAAAGGAGAATGGCAAAACTGAGGAGTAAACTGAGAGATGATGAGAACAAAATGAGAATTCAACATTACAGAACAACTGTAGAGCTCAAAAAATTCTTTTGTTATGAAAAAAAGAGCTTTTGTGAAAGTTTTCCGGTTGGCTGTCATTCCTACAACATGCAATAGCAGGATTTTGTACTTATTTGTTTTATAAGTACAATCCAACATAGCAATATGATGGAATTTTTTTGAAAGCTTTAATTACTCTGGGTGGGCCAAGTATAGGGTCTCCAAGTGACCCTCTCTACTGAATTTTTACAAATGAATCCAACTTGGTTCTTCAATCTTTTTGTAGAGTATGTCCATAACACTTTTGCCCTTTAGTTCTTCAAGCGCTAGCTTTTGCTTAGTGTTATAGATTTTTCAGTCATCAACATAATTGCTGCCATCAATCTTGCTCAATTTTTTAGTGATTCTCCTGAGTTGGAGATGCGCAGAGGGATGTTCTGATAATTGATGGTTTTGTTTAGTTTCTTTGTAGGAGAGTTTCCAAAAGGGGTCTGCCTTTGTGCAACTTGCGTGGATTAAATACTTGCACCCAACCTTCCTTGTGTGAGTTTGCCAAGGTCATTTGGTAACAATTTTCCCCAAGTAGGAACCATTTTGATCACAGGCCAAATCCACATATTTATCTTTCTTCAAGTTAAAAGCCGTCAGAGCATAACCATGATACATATCCCATGTTTGATAATAGTTTTGCACCTCTTCCCTAGTAGGAAAGGATCTCATGGGAGGTGGGTCAAGTGGATCTAGTAAACATTTGTTGGGTATACACTTGATTATATGGATATTGCCGTTTTTTTGTTGCATTGTGTCTAGGATTTTCAAGAAATAATAATATTTGGGAATCTGTAGTTTGAAAAACAAAGATTTCTGTAATTCATTTTTCAATCTATTGAATCTTCCAAAATTAAAAAAAAAAAAAAAACATGGAATTTACAATCACCCTCATCCTTCACTTCCACCACTGCTTGGTATTCTCTGAATTTCCTAGGTACAGAACTGGATGATAGTAATGTTACCTCAAGCTGATGAGAATTTCAAACTGGAATTTCTCTCACCACAACACAAAATATCTTCTCATGCTTATCAGTTGAGAATGGTTTCAAAAAAATATTCACTCCAAATCAGATCAAGTTAACCTATTTATAATTTCAAACCAAGAAGGTAATAACCACTTTCAGAAATCCACAACTTGAGAAGGAGAAGATACTTTGCAGGCACTTGCACAGACTCAGAAAAAAGTTGAATTCAGCCACTCAACTTGTACCCTTTGAGAGGTTCATTTTTTCTGTATTCCATGACCCAAACTCTTACGGGAAGTTTTGAGCTCTTGATTGGAACATGACTGATTATTTTGGGTGCAAATCTCATTCATATGTCATCCAAAACCTGTTTTTTCTCTTTTATTTAGAAAATTCATTCATTCATCATCATTTCATTTCCTTGGAATCCCCCATGCCCACTCAAAAATGTTTAAAACCACAAAAAGATGCAAGTCAATGCTTTTTTGAAGTCATTTGAATAAGCCATGCTGATTTATTTTTATTTGAAAGGTGTTTACACGTCGAAATTTCTCCTTGATGGGTAGCAGCACAGCCAAATAAAAGCACCAGACCCTAGAATATCTGTAAAACTTTGTGAAAAAGCCTAAAAAAGATTTTTGGGGCACCAAATGGTGATTCAACTTTTCTCACAAGTGGAGATGGGCTTTCCCAATTTCTGTATGAATTTTTTTCATTCAGGGAAATTCTCAGCCCCAAACCAGTGAGTTTATTGAAAGTGGAAGGATGATGACCCTGAATTAAATTTCAAATTTATATCAATGTTTCATTTGCACACACAGATACATCCATTTAGTTTTCTAATTTAGTATATCATATTCTGCAATGGGTTTTACAGTTGAATCAAGTTGAGCTTCCAGAATAATCACTTGAAGTTCTACAAAAATATTTTGGAAGCAGGCACCAAGTGAAGCAGAAAAAACCAGAGAATATAATCAAAAAGGTATCAGCGTCACAGGCAGAAATCATTGGGGAAACGGAGATTGGGCTCATTACCAGAGATTTGTTCTCAGACCAGGATTGAGACCCCAATGGCATGGAATTGATTTAAATTTATCTTTGGCTAATTTAATTGAGATTGATTGAATATTATTTCTAATGATTTATTGAAAGATTTTGGCGGAAGACCCTTGTTTTTGAATTTTTGTCAAATTACAGTAAAATAAATCCTTTTTGGGGCCCTTTTTATTTTAGAGACCCACAGATTTTCTGGAGCATGACCAATTGGAAAAATTTACTAATTTGAGAGGTTTTACATATAATTAGAAACTGGGTACAAAATCATTTTTTGGAAAGTGGCATTAGGATTTGGAATTATTGGATTTTATCCAAACAAAAAACTGATGTTCTGAAAAAAATCAAGAAAATATCATGTATATCTTGCACATGCAAATCAGTTGCAATTCTACTCAATATAAATTTGTTTCAAGTTCAAAATGTTCAAAATTTAATACTTCCTCAAACATTAATGAGAAAGAAATCTTATTTTGTAACTTCAAAATGATTTCTAACTTTTGTCAAAGAATGGCACAGTTAAACCAAGTGCCTTACCATGAAACCAATTTTGAGATTTTGATAGAGGCAGGGAGGGAACATGGTGAAATCATATTTTTCAATCAGGGTGATATTGTTTTGCACATCCAACTACTTTCCCTCTGGTGGCTCTCCAATCAACAGAACAAACTTCTAATTTTTTTTGCTCATTCCCCCCCTCCCCCCCAAAGAAAAATGGTAGCCAATGCCTCTCGTAAACTCCAAAATTTTCCTTCTTTTGAAATTTTAACTAGATATAATGTGAAAAAAGCCAGATATGCTTAAATATGTCATTCAATGTATATAATTCACACATCACCTCTTTGTGCCAAAATTCTTACCAGTTATTTCATGAAATGATGTCAAAGTTTGCATGATTTGTACAACATTTTGAGTTTTAGGAATGTAAGATGGTATGAATTTGGATTGATGGTTTAATTATGCTAAGTTTTCCACCTTCCCATTGAATTAGATGTAGCTTTACTGCATATTACATGTATAGGTAATTTCAAGGTAGGCGGACGACTCATGGTATGTTGTCCACCTCCCTGGACTTGTGTGTATACAGGAATCACATGAAATGTGAAATCCTTGTGGAGAGGCTGGGGAGGTGGAAAACTTACGCCAAGTTGTCCACTTTCCCAGCAATCATTGATCATTTGGCATATTCAAAACCATGCTCCCAGGTGGTTGAGGTTAAGTGGACAACTTAGCACAGGTTTTCCACCTCCCCAGCTTTCCCATATGATCTCCCCTTGACATATAATTCCTGCATACCCATGGTCCTGGAGTGGTGGAAGAATTACCATGAGTTTTCCAGATCCCTGCACATGACTCATATTTATTTTGTGCGGTAAATCAGACACTTTGATGATAAACACCTGCCTATTCGAAAAAATCAACTAGGTTAATCCTGCATAATTTAATCTCTCCATGATATTATGCACCCTTGTTACATTTTTCTTCATTATTTTGGGGTAAGTGATCCAGGCATGTTGAATGCTCATATATTCTTTTGGAATAAAGATTTAAAAATTTTATTTATTTCATTGATCCTAATTAATGGTGTATGACCAGCCAGTAATTAGAATGAACTCTGACTTATGCACAAGACTTAGCAAGAATTCATATCACACCATTTTCAAAAGAATGAAATTGAAAAGCATGCATTTTTCTTCTTTCCCTTTATTATTTATCTAATATTATCTGAGGATATTTATTTAAGATTAATTCAGGAAAGAGGAAAATTATAACCCTCATTTCCAAGCATTAGCATCATTCAATATCTGAAACCTGATTCATCATATTTCTCTATTATTCAGTTTCCAAAATTGAACTCTCAACAATCAATTCCCACTGAATATCATTTCATGCAGTAAACTTGCATCTGTGTGGTCACAAGCATTCCATTTTGGGTAATTGGAGATTTAAAAAATCTTATAATAAAAACACAGCCATGCAAAAAGCTATTGGAACTTTTCCAGGATTATCCATCCCTAATTGATATATTATTCAATAAGAAGTTCAACTAAATTAGCAAGATTTTCAAGGAGTATTCTGAATTCCATATTATGGAAAATTGGATCTTGATATATTTCAACTCCAGCTCTTCCTCATGGTGGCTGGAATTCTTGAGCTCATTTTCTCATTCAATTATTATTGGTCAATTCAATAGATATGAGAAGAAGGAATTTGTTGGAAACACATAATGGTCACGAATGCCTTCTGCGGAAATTTTTTGTGATAATTAGATCACAAAATGCAATAGGAAGCTCTTCATATCTATTATCTTAAGAAAACCCCCAGAATAAATAACTCAAATTTTACTGCATGATCCCTATATATTTTTATGAATCATTCATAAGTGCCCCCCTCAAAATGATCACACTCTTTGGGGAAGATAGAAGCCACAGAGTCTCTTTTCTATGTCAATCATGAATTGATTTCTCATTGAGCTCTTCCCTTTTTGCAGAAGATTCTATTCAAATCTCCAAGCATACTTATGTCCATACCCTTTGCCCACTTGGAAGAAAAATTTGAGAAAAAAGGGGAATCATAATATATAATATTTTCATTTCTGAAACTTTTCAGAATTTCAATAAAAGGAAATCTGACTTCCTATTTATCAGTTTGTGAAAAATGAATACAAAATCACAAAATAAAAAAAATTGTCATCTGGTTACTAAGTTGGAAAATTAGACTTGGGAACCAGTAAGAACTAATCCCCCCAGTATAAGATCTCCATGAAAATAATACAAACCCATTGCTAAATCCTGGTGTCTATTTTATGTTTCTAAAATGCCAAAACCCCAGCTAACCCAACATCACCAACCCCTGAGCCATCAAGAGTCCCCCTTCCAGATGACCACATCAATATTTCTGGTGTTGAGGAAGATGAAAATTTTGACAACTCTGCTGCCCCATACTACTTCATGATTGCACAAAAACTCTCTCAATCTTACCAACACCAAAAGAAGAAAAAAAAATTGGCCCAAGAACAATATTCTCTCTCTTATCATGGACACAATCTTGGAATCCCTTCTTCTTCAAGTGGTTTTTCCAAGTCCTTGCTTGATTGCAAAAAATAAATTCTTGGAATGGATTCCAAAAAAAAAACTTCCTAATCATCCAACTGGTGATGAACTAGCATCCCTCAAAAAATACATGTGGAAGAAGAAGGCATGCATTAATGATTCCATAGCATCAAAAACTGTTTCACCAAACCAGTACAGCTTCAATTCAAAACTGAAAGAAAAGGAGCTGAAACTTGCAAAGAAGGATGCCTTGTGCAAATTACAACAAACTATTTATTCAACATCTTGATCCTCAAAAACCACTGCTTGGGAAAAATTTGGTCTCATTATGAGACATGGATAGCGCATGCCTGTGCCTTGATCCAAAATTTTGGTATTCCCAGATGCACCTATCACTTGGAAAAGAATGCAACATCTTTCTGGAATTCCTTTCTTACTGAAATAATCATCAGAGCATGGGGGATGTGCCAAAAATGTGGCGGTACTTCTTCCTATTCAATAAATGAGAATCAAAACACCCCAGTCAACAGGGTTTCCATAATCAATTGTTGGCTTGTCTCAAAAAAGGCCATTTGGAAGAAGGAGCACAAGGCATAAGGAGGCTCCAGCAGAAGAAAATCTAATGTTTCTGAATCTCAAAGTCTCACCAAGAAGAAATTGTTTCAAATAAATCTTTTTTTAATTTTCTCTTAATGATCAATTACTTACTGCTTATCATGTTTTGAAATACAGAATAACAAGAAGGAAATTTAAAATGAAACTGAAGTTGAGCTGGAAATGATGGACATGTTCCCAGAAAAGTCTGCTCTTTTATTGGACAGTGGATTCATATCTGATGTTGAGGGTTAAGATGAGGAATTATTCAATCATGCAAATGTTTGGGGGGCCCAAAATTTATCCCAAATATATCACTGCCTGGATGAAGCATACATTTAACTGCCCAAAAACCCGTGCATCAAGAGGGATAGACAATTTAAAATTAGTCAACTTGCTAAACCAAATAATTCACCAAGAGTTGATGATCCACCAACACTTCCTAATTCAATACCTCAAAACTTGTTAAGTGAGGAAGCTCTGAAGGATATAACTCCAGTTGAAAAAAGAGCCCTGGTTTTACTTCCAGAAGTTGATCTCACAGAGTCAGTTTCTTATCTCAGAAACCAATTTTACAAGCCCTCTAGCTTAATTTAACCCACACAAAAATTGTAAAAATATTCTAAATAGTGTAATTTTTATATTTGTACTTTAAAAAATATGGAGGAATATGATTAAATGCAAAATTTGCTTTGGTTACAGTTTTCTTGAGTATTTCATGTATCTTTTTTTTCATCACATTTTTCTTTTGTCAACCAGAAACTTGTAATCATATTTAAAGCTAGATTAACTAAATGTACAAAATCCAGTAATGTGGGGTCACCCTTACTTGAAGAGGTTGAAAATTTAGGTTACACTCTTAAAATGTTAAAATTTTCAAATCAAATAAATCTCTAAAACGTTTTCAAATCCAAACAGAATTTAAAGTAAGAGTGGAAAAAACCAAAATCCATGTGCACAGAATACAAGATCTTATTGAGAAATTCTGAGTGAATTATATTTGATCACCACCTTTTGGAAAGCTACATGAAATCATTCTTGAATCATAACATCTTCAACACATTTTTTTCAATTTGCAGAAGTCATGTTGAGATCACCCACTTGTTAATCATTCCCAAATATCTCTTTATGAAAGAACTATATATAAAATACACATTCCCAGATGTGAATTTTTTTAATTTTATAAAAGCCCATTAACTCTATGAATTAGGATTTTCCTTGTAAAATTGGGCATAATTAACATTTTGCAACACCAAAAGGTTATTTCAAATCATGTTTTTTTAAAAAGATAATTAATTTTAAGATATAATATGTGATTTTCCATCAAGGCAATCAACCTTCAATTTGAATCCAAACACCTGGGGATTAACTAAGTATTTTAGGTGGTCTAACCACAAGCAATTCATATGATGTATTGGTTTGAAACCTTTTTAAAAATACACAATCTTCTGTCCAATGCCTTTCCCATTGAAGAGAATATGAATATTCAAAATAGAAGTAATTTTTTTTCAACACTCCAGCTCACCAGGAGGTATAAGATCAAATCAAAAATTGTGTTCAGATTCATTTCCATTTCCCTTTGAAATTAAAAATCTCAGACAACCTCCAAAAATCTGAATTACCACAACACCCAAATCAATTAAGACTATGGAGAACACCACCATAGTTGGTACCATTGGGATATGCCAATGTCCCCAATTTTCTCAAAGGAATTTTGAACATGGAAGGAATCTATACAATGGTGTTGGAAGGTCCAAAAAAGCAAATCAATCTCATATAATGCAATCAAATGATTCTCCAAATGTATGTGACTGAATTTTTCCTGCATTTTATCAATATCAAAAGGTTCACTTATGAATTTTTATCATCAAAAAGCATGAACCCCAAAGACACCAAACATTTTACAATCCACTACAAGAAGAAACCCCACCAGGGAACCACTAAAAGCTAACATCAGGGCTGTCAGTGAAAATCTTTCACAAGGGTAAATTCCTTGATTTAAACTTCAATTGGAATGAATTTTCTTACTTATACAATAATTTTTCACATTCAAGACATCAATTGAAGATTCCAATGAGCAGCCAAACCCTGAAAGATATCCTTCCTATGGTTAAATACGAAAATACTCCCCACAAGAAAATATGGAAATTTACAATAAATTTGAGATGAAACCTCTTCAATTTCTTTATCAAACTCCAAGTGCCCTGATCCTGTCACTCCAAATCCTTCAGCTAATTATTGAGGAAAACATTGGTGACCATGAATGTCAGAAATACATAACAATGGAAAATTAGAAAATCTGCATGAATTCAATTTTAAGTGTCCAGCCCAACTATTCAGCAGAAATACCCAAAAGTCTTGCAAAATTGAAAAAAAGGATTTCAATTACAAATGATCTAGTGGAAGATGTCTTTTTTGAAAAAACTTTACCAACTTTATCCTTTGAATGAAGTACTTTCTTCTTCAGAAACCCAAACTGGTGAAGAAATTCAAAAAAACAGGCATAATCCAACATGCCATAATATAGTTAATTCAATAGCTGGGGAGCCTTTTACATGTGGCTCCAAACTTTGGAAAAAAGACGAGAAAAAATCTAAATTTCATCCTCTGAAGAAGTTTGGGTACCAATTGCTCAAGAAGTGCATTACAAGACAATTACTTCTCCCTTGGTTTGAAGAATTACTCAGCGCACCTCAAGAGCATCAAGCCAGTAATCCTAATAAACCATGTGATATTTTGGATGTAACTATGTGGAAAGAATTCAAGGATCAAACCAATACAAGTTACACAGCAGAAACAGGGAACCTTATCTTTGGGATTTACATTGATTGGATGAATCCCCATGGAATCAAGACCAGTGGGAAAAGCATCTCTCTTGGAATAATATTCTTAATATGTTTCAATATTCCACCTAGTATGCATGACAAGCCACACAATATTGTTGTTTATGGCTTCACACCAACACCCAAAGAAAGCACCTCATTCAAACTAAATAATCTAATCAAGCCTCTTTTCTCTGAGCTACTGGAACTTTGGAAAGGATTATTCTTCACACAAGCCAAAAAATATCCAGACAGAATAGTAATACATGCTGTCATATTTCAACTGATTGGTGATACACCTGCCTTACATGAAATGGGTGGATTTTCATCCCACTCAGCAGAAATCTTCTGTGCCCATTGTAACCTCAAGCTGAATGATACCCGGAACACCAAAAAGGAGACTTGCCATTAAAAAATAATCAAGATCACGTCAAATGGGTTGAGAATTGGAATAATGCTAAATAATTCAATGAGAAAACCAAAACTCTCAAGCTACATGGTGCCAGCTACACAATTCTCCAAATTCTACCATACTGGGAACCAACAAAAATGACAAAAATTGATTCAATTCATACCTTTATCTTGGGAATGCTACAAGATTACAGCATCACCTACCTTGGAATAATCATGGCTGGCCAAATTCTTCAAAATTTGGAAAGAAGTAAAAATACTTACCCAAGAAGTGTAAAAATTAGCCGAGTCAGCAGCCTCAAATCTGGATCCAAAAAAAAGCGCTGTTTGTCACCAGAAAATACCAAAAGAGTCACCAAGAGCAGAGTTCAAAAATTTCTAGATAACTCCTCAAAAAAACTGGAAGATATGGCTTCCAATACAATTGAAAAGTTTAAACATTGGGAAAATCAGCAGCAAGAAGGCTCATGAAACATGCAGAATAGAACTTCTGTACCAATTTTTTTAGTCCAGAAAATCCTGGGGCTCCATCCTCCCAGCTCCTCAAGAATTTGTCAAAATTCTGCGTCTGAACTCCTTCAATCAAATTTAAGATTTTATCCAAGGCCTCTTGAGAATGAATCCACAAGCAGCTCATGAAAATATGGGCCTCAATCAAAGGGAAAAGGAAAGAAAGAAGATAACTCACCAGGAAAAAATCCAAGTAGATCTATTAGAAGCAAATCAGGAAGCCAAAATGAATCTGGGAAAAGCAAGCAAAGCTCCGTTCAGGAAATCTCCTACCAATCTTTTGAATTTCAAAGCAATCCACATCAAGCAGGTTCATTGATAGAAGAGACAAGTATTTCATCAGATTAATTGTGCCTTACTACTCAATAGCTCAGAAATCTTCAAGAGGGTACAAATTCAATCAAATTTCCATCTTGGATTACTAGGTTGCCCAGAAGCATAGGTTTGTCTGCTGCTGGTACTCCTAAGGCTTCTGAATGGTTGGTTTTTTAAACCATTCATTTATTGCTTTTTTTCATTCCAAGATGGAATTTGAACTCAGCCAACAGCTTGCGGGAGCAAAAGCTTACCTCCACTACTTCCAAAATTATTGGTATCATCAACTTACAGATTACGAGTTGTGCCAATGGGATGAATTAATTTTGGCTTACTGGGAGAATTATTGCTTCATTGGGGATCTGAAATCAAAACCAATCCAACAGTCAATTTTGCTAAGCATATTACTAAGATGATCAAGGTATATGTTCCTCCCTCAATATTTTCATGTTGGTCAGGAGAAAGGCTGAATCACATATTGACCTTGGCTAAGTAAAATAGTAATACACGTAGGTAACACAGATTCTTCAAAAGCAGATTCTTGATGGAACACTTTGAACTGATTTTTTTTTATTTTAAGTTTTACTTGATAAGTCCCTCTTGAATGGATTCCTTGAGAGGACCAAACTTCAAGGCTTGGTTGACCAAATTGGATCCAACTGGAATGTTTTGGGATCAATTCTGACCAACTCCCAGATCTGCAAAGTTTGTTCTACTCTTCCACAACAGGTGATGTTTCAAATGCTAAAAAAGAGAAAAAATATTTGGAAGAAGAAAATTTAAAACAATCCATTGAAAATAACTCAACATAAAATTTCTTGCCATGTGACCAGCTGGAAAGGAGCTGGAAAGGTTGCCTTGAAAATCAATTCTCTTCCATGGTCATCACATAACACCCCATTGCTACAATAAAATTAATTCTCAGATTTCCTTTTCATCCACATCAAATCAAGTCCCTTGTGAGATGGGGAAGTCATTGTGCATCTTTCATGAAAAAAACTGTGCAAAATATTTCCTCATTGTTGAAACATTTTCCCCTTTGGAAAAAATTGATACTTCAAGAAATGTGTACCTTTTCCTCAATTATCTCAATGCTCAAAAGGTTTATCAAGAAGGTGGATCAATATCTGTGACACATAAAGATAACATGTTATTTTTTGTTACAAGCATGGCTTATGAATCAAAAAAGCATAAAATTCCAAGTATTTTTATTTTTTTTGTGGCAATTAACTCTTTGGTAAGTTGATATCAAAAATACTGATTTCTGAAGAACTGTCATTATTGATTTTTCTGACTGTTATTTCCTTATAAGACAGGAGGAAATATAAAAATACACATAGAATAATTTTTTATTGTACTAGATATTGGTAAAAGATTAAATCAGAGGAATTGTTATTGTGTCACATATCTATCTAAAACACATCTATAAGGTACAGAATTCAAAAATAGAAATTAGAGTTAATCTCAGAAAACTGAAGCATCAATCCTGACAGCAAATTTTAAATCTGTGTTTGCACCCTTCATCTGATAGGATCATTATCTAAAAAATTGATTCTTCTCATTTTGGAACTTTGTACCATTGGAAACATGGCCCATGATGTACAATTCCAATCATAACTGCTGAAAAGTTGTTCAATCAAAGTATGGTCTTACAGTTAAATGAAGAATTCTCAATCTGTCCTTTTATTTAATGAATTTCAATTCAATGTATTCATTGCATAAATATTCTGCATGAATCTTCTGAATTCATCCAGAAATCAATTTGATGTTTGACTCCAAAAACTCAACAAATTCAAAACAGGTTTCAATCAAAAACCCAGGTGCTAAACCTGCTGGCAGGTGCACCCTTTTTTTCCTCGTGAATGAGACTCATCATCAAGGTGGGAGGATTTTGAAAAATATTTCTTAGATTTTATTGAGATATCTTCTTCTCTTTATTTAATCATAATAATCATTGTATTTGTTATTTTTATTCATTTTTGAGTATGCTACTTCTGGAGTAACTTTGTGAATAGAACAGATTTTGTGAGATAATAGTGATGGATATGAGGTAAGTGAGTGTAAAAAAATACTTTTGAATTCCCCTGCTACCCTTGTTAGTATTAGGTCCTTTGTAAAGGCTTCAAAACTGTTGATAATCCAGCTCAAACATCATTCTGCTAGGTATATTGATAATAGCAAACCTGTCGTGCAGAAATCAAAATGAACATTTAATATCCTTCCTGGCACATTCTTGGATTCAATTGAATTTTTTGGTTTCATAAACTTTGGATTTCCTGAAAAATTTGACAAATACTGGCCAGTTGGGTCATATCCCATAATTTAAATAATATTGATAGGATTATTGGGTATTTTTCACTTCAAAGCTGTCTTAATATTCTGTTTCTTGATTACCATAATTTAACAATAAGAAAAATAGAATATCCAAATAAAGATTGTTCCAAAAATATTACAGAAAGTTGAGAATTTTGAAAAAATCATGTCAGTGAGGAATTTTTCAAGTATGTGATTATTTTGTACCAAATTTATGACAATTAGAGCTCCAGGATATTCAATGAAAAATTGCCAGTTAGGTAAGTTGAGAGGGGCTACTACTTCCAAATTCATAGTAGTAGTGGCTTCTTTGCCTTGATATTGACTGGCTCAAGATTTAAAATAATTTTTCAAATCCCAGTGCATTTCATCAATACTTCCACCAGAACCAGGGAATCAAAATGAAACATACTCTTTTATGGGTACTTTTAGCTCTTCCCCAGTTGGATCACATAGATATTCCTTATAATAGATCTCAAAAATACAATGTGAAAATTCATTCAGGTTTTCAAAGGCATTATTTTCACCAATATAGACATATTCATTGGTGGAATTTTTAGCAAAGCCATCAGCTAATTGATTGATGAAAGTTTTCATTTTTTTGGGGGGGGAAGGCCAATCTTCCCACAGCAGTCCAGAAAGTAAAAGAAGAAAAAAATAGAATAAAAACTGACTAACATGGTTGCATTTAATTTGAAAAAAAAAACATTATCTCTCAAAATTACAAATATTTGTGTAAAATATTGGCTATGGTCCCACAAGTCATTCACAAATCTTTCAAGAAGCCTATTACCCATTCTGTACCTCCTTTGAAATATATGCATGGCGAATCTTGAATCTCGATTAAATTAATCCTCCATGCTCTTATTGCTGCCTTGCACCCTGTCAGTCAATTCTAGCTTATGTTTTTTTTTCTGTTTCTTGATGTTTGATTTCTCTAAGAATTCTTCAACTTCCTGTAAGATGCAATGTTGAGTGAGGTTTTTTTGTAAATGCACTCTCAGGCTCTGGTGAAATTTCACGGTCAAATCATTCTATGTTTTATTTGTTGATGTGGTTGATGTTGAATGGAATGGAAGCTTGATGATGTGATGCTGGGTATGTTGGTGTGGGTATGGTGGATAGTGTTTTTTTGGTGATGTTATAGTTTGTAGTTTGATGTGGAAGATGCTATGCAGTTGTGGAGAGGTGAATATTTTCAGGTCAACCCTCATTGGCTAGCTGGTGCCCAGTTTTAATGAGTGTGGTTGTATTTCCCACTTGTAAATCCCTTGCTTGCTATTTGTTTTGGCTAGCAGGGGCTTAGCTAGCAAAAATTTATCAAAAATAATTGTGCATGCTCTACAAGCATCCACCACTGTCTTGACAATTTCCTTCATAACTGTGACAAGTTTTCAAGGCACACAAGGGTGAATAATTGTTGAAGACCAATTTTTCACCCTTTTTGCAATAAAGTGGGCCTGTGCAACAGTTATTGAGGAGTTGGCAAGCGGGTCCCACCATTGTCCCTTCCACAGATCCCTGCTTGATAAGGGTTGGGACTGCCCCCAAACAGGGCAAAAAAATGGTTTTGGTGTGATTTTAATTTCAAAAAAAAATATGAGATCAATTGAGAACAACATCAAATGGGTGGGGGGTTGTCAATGGAAGTGATGAAGTTCAAGGGGGGGGGTATGGTAGGCCAGAGTTATGCAGGGGGAGGGTGGGGGCAGACAGATTAGAGTGGGGCTTGGCAGAATTTTGCTTGTCAAGCCTCAACAAGGATCTTTCTGTCAAGGATTTTGTCCAGTTGACAGTTATTGAGCCCTATTGAGTGCACAATGTTGGCTCAATTGGAAAATCCTTGATAAGTCCACTTAGCAAGCCAACTTATTGAGATGGTGGTAGGTGCTCTAAAGCCTACTGGGCTTTTCTTTTTTTTTTCTCTCCCCCAGTGCCAGCCCAAACCCAACCTCCAACCCTGGCAGGTATGGGCTCCCACAGGCCAGCCCATTCTGATGAGCACCCTGAGAGCATCTACCACTGTCTCAATAAGTCTGCTTGATAAGCGGGCTTACTGAGGATTTACCCAATGGGGCCACCATGTTGGGCTTGATAGTACTTGATAGCTGTCCACTGGACAAAATCCTTGACAAGGATCAATAAATTTATGGATCCTTGTTGAGGCTTGAAAAGCAAAATCCTGTTGAGCCCCGCTCTTACTTTTCTCCCCCCGGCCCTCCCCCTCCATGACACCACCCTACCATACCCCCCCCCCCTTTGGACTTCATCACTTCCATCAACAACCCCCACCCATTTGACATTGTTCTCAAATATTGTTTTTTTTTTTTTTTTTTTTTGAAATTAAAATGACGCCAAAGCATCTTTTTTGCCCTGTTCGTGGGCGGTCCAACCCTTATTGAGCGGGGATCCGCGGAAGGGACGATGGTGGGACTCGCTCCCCTCCTCTATACGTAACTGTTGTGCGGGCCCGATTTATCGCAACGAGGGTGCGAAATCGGGTTTCAACAGTTATCCGCCCTCGCGCGGCTCGACAACTTGTCAAAGTTGTCGAGGATTTTGTCGAGACGGTGGTGGATGCTCTCAGTTGTGGCCAAACGCCACAGCAGGGTTGTCCCCGCAGCCCCGCACGAAACTGGTTACGTCGAGAACAAGAGATCGCTGTCCAGTGAGACTGCCGAAAGCAATCAGCCTAACATGTGGCAAGTGCACTCCTACCTTAGTGCCGAATCCAATTACTGGAGCATACTGGCAAAAGTTGTGGATGGAGCATAGTTATTCAATTGGTGCTGTGGATGTGTTTCGTTGAGCATCTTAAGGACCTGACGGAAGTAGCTTCCACATATAGTCGTAAGATCGCTCCTGAATCGAGAGCATTCGACATTCCTCTCTCGCACCAAACGTTTCCTTTCTCTCGGTCATTCTACTTAGAAATGTTGTTCCGCGGCCATCAACACTTGTCTACACTCGTCGGCCTCCTCTTGAGCTGCACTTACATCAACTCTTTGCCTTCAGAATATTCGATGCAGTGCAGGACCCTTCGTGGGGTCACTCCTCATCTTCCCTCACAAGGGGGCGAAACTGCTCAAGTGGACTTGTTACGCTCCTCAAAGGTGGAAAAACACGGAATAGGCTCAGCGTCCGGTTCTGCGGTCGGCGACTTGAGAGGTAAGCGAAGTTGATAGTCAACCAGGCTGCTAGGTTGAATTCATTCAAAATCCAAACAACACAGAGCCGTTGGCTAGATCAGTTAATCAGACACTACAGCCGACTATGGCGGGATTTGAAAAAGCTCCGAACCATTTTCTGGCCATCAAAGAGCTTCAGGAAGCATGGCAAGAGGAACTGAACGAAGGAATGAAAAGAATTGAAGAACGGGACCCGCGATTTGCAGATCGAATTAAAGGTAGTTAATTCAGTCGCCAGTCGTTTCCGCCTCTAATGCTCAAGCTTAGAGTTTCTTATCTGAGATGTTACATTCAAACGTTCCCGATACTATTTCTGCTTATGCTTCCAGCCAGCGAGATGTTCAAAGCCATTCCCACGGCTTTTGCATTGATTGTGCAAGCCCAGATCACATTGGCAAAAAGAATTTCCAAGCGGTCCGACAATGATTGGACTTCAATGGAAAACTATCCAAAGTACTTTCTTGAGGATCCAGAAAAATTCAATGCTTTGTCTCATAATTTTTGCATGCCTGAATTTCCCTCGATCTTGAGGGCAAAAACAGCTCGAGAGTATTACGTATTTGCAGAAAAACTGGCGGCAATGAACAATAAGCTGAGCAGGGTGTTATTGGAGGAATTGATAAACGATCGATCAAAAATTCCGCAGTTCCTCGAAAATGTCCGAAAAGTAGATGATTTCATGGAACAATACAGAAAAAGCGTTCAACTCGAGAGAGATTTCGACAGTAAGCTACTATCTATATCTCGGAAATATTATCAAGCTCCTGCCCGTTGGTGATCATTCTTGCTTTTGAAGATTATTTGGAAAAAATAAGCAGTTCAATACGAAACGATCTTGCAGCAGACACCCTAACGCTCAATGAAATCAAGGATTTGCAATATCTAACTTCACAAAGAGAAAATGAAATTAGAAAGCTTGTGAAAAAGAATTTTTCCATCCATGAAGCTAAATATGTTCAAGGTAAGTTTTGATATTTTCTCAAGGAAAAATTGGAAACCTTTGACACCCAAGGCTTGAATATATAATAAATTTATTTTCTATGTAACAATCCATTATTATGGCAACTAAAATCTTTCATTTCAAATTAATTATAGGGGCAATTAAGATTTTGAAAAGAATTTCTGCCAGGAGTTTGCATTCAGAAATATTTGAAGTTCAAGAACAAGTAGAGAGAATGGGTCTAAGATATTTGACTAAATTTATTGGTGGAAATCAAGTAGATGATGAAAGCTGGAATAAAATAGATGAATTTGATTTCAAATCAATACAAAAATCCAGGAAAATCTCTGATTTGGATTATTATGAATTGAAAGCGCTTACCACACAAAAGGAATTGCAGCACATTCTGATGAATCTGTGTTTGAAGCCAAATAAATCACAAGATGAAGACAATGTTTTGTATCAAATGCTTGAATTAGGTAAACAAGCTAAAAATATGAGACTTGACAATCCAAACATCACTTCAGGTGAATATTTTCACATTCATATAATTTACTTAAAATAAATCAAATGAAATTTTAAAAAAAAGAAAACTAAAAATACTGAAAAAAAAATTTATGTTTGGCAGAATTTTTGGAAGTTTTGAGGGGAGCACGTGGAATTTTTAATGATTTGTGGCCTTTGCCATTTGATTTCAATTAGATTGATACATAAATATTTCATGTGTCACACAAAAATTTAAATATGAAATCCATCAATTCCATTATGCTTATTTAATTTCTACATGAATTCAATACTTCTCACATGAGGTTTCCTTAATCTTTCCTAAGATTGTTTTTTTTCATAATAATGTGTGTTTATTTTTATTTATCTATTTATCTATTTATTTATTTATCTATTTATATTTTTATTTATCTATTTATTTACCTATCTATTTACTTATTTATTTACTTACTTAATGAATTAATTCTTTATTTATTTATTTATTTATCTATATTTTTATTTATTTTTTGAGTAATTTCAAATAAAAATTGACTGATTAGATTTCTGAATTGTGTATTGATAAATAAAAAAAACAATCACGCTTACTCCTTCTATCCAATCAATTTCACAGTATATTTTTACATTTCAATTTTCCAATGTTTGAAAGTCATTAGTAAAAATTGAGTTCTGTGAGTTCTAGTACTTGAATGGCTTAGAACTGAGAAAGACCTCAGGATTATACAAAGATGAATTCAATTCTATCCATTTCATTTTTTAATTTCAATTCTTTAACTTAAATTATCTACTGAAACAAATTCCAAATTAAAATTTTCCTGTTGCAAAGATTTCCTACCATATTATCTGAGGAATTTCTTTTCTTTTTCAAAAACAAGTATTTTATTTTTTCTCTGATTAAAAATTTTGAATCAATTAAATTTTTAAAAGATTTATCTTATATATAAAGTTAATTTAAAATTTATAACAATTCAATTTTCAGCCTGTTATATGACCAGGGATTTTTGTGAAAATTATTGCCTCTTTTGGGTCCATTAAAAAACAAGAAAAACTGCAAAAATTACTCTTCAAAATTGCTATACAGGCTCTACAAGCCTTGTTACTTATTCTGGCCTTGAAAATCCCACATGGTGTTTGATGCTGGCCATCCTGACCAGACCCTTCTGGTTGGACTGGTGTGTATCCACCTGCAAGGGGCTGAACCAGCCACTTTTCTTTCCAATCCCTTCCTGGCTTCCTTTTGCAGCCAGGATTATCCATGTATTACTTTTGACCAAGCTTGTTTTAATCAACCAGCCCCTCACCTACAGCCTGGGGACAATCTGCACCCTGGCCTGTGTCTCACAGATGGGCCAGGCTGGGCCTAGGATCCCCCTGGGCCTACTCAATACTCTCACACTGGCCACCATGAGGTGGATGATGCCCCCCCTCTTTTGACTGGTTTTCTGGAGGGGGCGTGAAATTGCAAAGTGGATGGAATCCAAATAGAGCCCCCCTACCCCCTAAAATTGGCTGTGTGGGCCCTTGGGCCCCATGGCAGGCTTAAGACACAAAACAGAGGCTTCAAGTGGGCTGAAACACAGCAATTGACACAATGGGCCATCCCAGCTCAAATTCAAGTATTGAACACTTTGACAGGCCTGCTGGCCGGGCCAATTGTGTCAAAAATATAGAGGGGGCCCAATACTGGTACCTCATGCCCATTTTTCTGGGTCAGAACATCTGCCCCAACATGCCTGTAAGTTTCTGTGTACCAAATGACCTAGTTTACATGTTTTGGGGGCAGTTTCCCCAAATAAATGAGATCCATTCATTTCTTTATTGTACTGGTGATGTTCCAATGGGCTTAAGAGGTTCAGTTTTGCATCCCATTTTGATTAAAAAAATTTGTGGAACATATTTATGTGCCCACATATTTTTCCAAATCTCCCCTATTTATACATGGGAGGTTATACAATAAGGTTAAATTTAATTGTTCTTGAGTCAACCATTTTACAGAAAGATAAAAAATTAAAGGAAAAAATATTTTAAGCTGAAATATATTAAATTGAGCAAAAAAAAACAAAGAGCTTTGGATTGACTTTGTTTCTCTCACCCTCTTATTCTTGCGCAAATGAATGTTAAGGATGGCAACAGACTAGTTTATTGATGAATTTGTTTTTCTGGTGTGAGATATGCGGTGGTTTATAGATCAATTGGTTGCATTGAGAAGAGGGATCTGCATTTTAATGGTTTAAAACTCAAAGAAAGAAAATGGGGAGTAGACTTAAATGTTTAGAATTCACCCTTTTGTTGATCACACAAATTCTTGAGGAAAATTGATGATCTGAAGTGGATGGATGAGGATTAAGGGAGGAAAAGAAGGAATGAGGGGATTTATGATGTATGATTAAGGATGATGAAGGATACAGAGAGATAACAGAGATTTATATAGTATATTGGAAAAACCCACTTATTTCTAGGTAACTCTGACATGCCTGATGTGAAATAAGTGTTTTTATTTTATTTTTCAATGCTGATTTTTAAATATCAGATTTAGTTTGAAACCTGCCATTAAAAAAATGTTTGGTTTGCTAACTCTGATAAACCCTATTAATATCATTGTTACTCCACAATACATACACAACCTTTCTTTCTCCCTCCTTTCCGTTTTTTGGTTATTAAGTATTCCAATATTCTTCTCTGGGAAAATTGGATTTTTAATTGGTGCCTCTCCCTGTTGATATCTGGAGTTTGATTTCAAATTTGGTTTGAATTTCTTTCATTTCACCAAATTTTGCTTTTAAGAACCATTTTTTTCAAATTCAAGGCAAATAGTGAATTTTTTCCCAACAAAATTCTTACTTTGAAAGCCATTAAAAATCTTGTTCACCCAATCAATGAGCTTCTTAAGGTTTTTCACCTTGTTTAATCCAAAAGAAAGCTGTTTTTTTTTTAGGTTTGCTGGTAAAACGTTTAAAAAATTGAATGATGAAGCAGCCTTGCTAAATTTAATTTAATACATTGAGGTTCTAAAAAGTGAGATATATCTTGAGACCCTACTATTTTCCTTTAAAATTTGGCTTTTTAGCTTTTATCTTTTGTTTGAATATTTTCTGGGATTTTCAAACAGGGCAAAGAGCTTTTTCTGAAACTTCCCGCTATTTTTGAGGATAAAAACAAACTGGTTTTTTCAATTTTTTTGAGTTATGTTTCAAACCAATTTTGATATTGACCTCCTAATAATTGATGCACATAAATAAAACTATTGCAATTGTATTTGAAGTTATTTTTTTTGTTTGAAAAAATAAAATTGTACAAGATTGAAAATAAGAAAGAAGATTACTTGAATTCTTTCCTATGAAGTATACAGCTGTTTCATGCTTTTAGTTTGAACAATAAAAATTATATCACCAGCCATCAAAGAATTCTGGGTGAAATCTTCAACAAAGGTTTTTTGGAGCATCTTTTCTTTGGCTTAAGCATGTTTATTTGTATGAGCCTGCAATGGACCTTGAGTAGTGTATCTATAGTCTGGGGAGCTATTGATTTGGTCAAGAGGATCCATAAAAGATTCTCTAGGATCATTGATATGAGATAAGGGATAATCAAAGTTTCAACAAGATGGAGAATGAAAAGAATGAACTGGATCTAAGGTTTTTCAAGCCCATGAAACACTTTTTCTCCCTAACCTATGAATTTTTTTGTTTTAAGGGGCTAGGGAAAAATTCTTCTTTGAGAAATTAAATGAAATTGATTATAAAAAATATATTCAGTTGTGTGAAATGCTTAAGAGTACTTAATTTAGTTATTTAAGATGATTTCACATGCGCACTCCATGTAATGAAAGGTTCAAATTAATCTTTTTGATCTGTTGCAAATAATAGATTAAAAAATCTACAAGCAATCTCAGAGCTAGTAAGACTATAGTTTTAAGTTTGAGGTCAAAATTAAAAGAAAATTGAAAGGTTCAAGAATAGATTTATTGATGGGGAACCTGATGCAAGCTGGATTCAATACTTTTATGTTATAAAAATTCAAAAACATGTTATATTGACTGACTGAGGGAAAAATCTGCAGGTAGAAGGCTTTGAATTTTAATTTAATCCAGATTTTGACAGGCATGAATAGATAAAAACTGATAGATTTCCTATCTAGCTAGGTCAAAAGCAAGGCAGTAATCCATTTAAACAAAAAAAAGGCTTAATGACGTGATGAAATTCAATTTGCAAGAAAAATCTGTTGATATTATAAGTCTTAATTGATGCATGCACTACTCAAACTCTCAGGACCAGATGTTAAAGAGCTCTCATGTCAATCCCATGTCAGGCTCACTCCTGCACCCTCATTGAGAATCTCACCCCCTAGAAGGGTGAGCCTCCCGCTCTCATCCAACTCAGCTCCAGACACCATCAAAAGGACCAACATAGCAAACTCAAGACCCAACCAACCAGACAGAAGTGATTTCTAGCTAAGTGTTCAATTGCAAGTATTCTACTAAGTCTCTATAGAGGCCACAATCCGGTCTGTAGAATAAGAGATTGTTGCTGGTCACTGGTTCCTCTCTTTGCATTCTTTCATCATTAACTGTTCATGTCCAAAAAAATGTTATTCTTACACATCTTTTCTGCTGCCATTGAAATAAAATCCTGGTTCAGGTTTCCAGACTCAATTAACATTTTACACATTTAAAAGCCAAAATGGATCCTTTGAACTCAACTGGACAATCACAAACCTATGAAACGCCTGGAACAGGAATTAAATCAAATTTCAAAGCACTTGCACTGAATTCACTCATGGAATCAACCCCTCTGCTAAAGGAGTCCAACTTCTCAATCTGGAAGAAGAAGATGGAGAAACTATTCAAGATTCACAGCATTTTTCATCTCTTCAACTCTCCTAACACTCTTGAGGAAATAAATGATGACAAAAAGATGACTGGTTATCTTATTTCCAAACTGGACCCAACCACCAACACCAACATAATCAATCCCAATAACAAGGACTCCTCCAAACTTTTCTGGATAGCCGCCAAGAACCACTTTGCATCTAACCAAGCTTCCAACAGGGAAAGTATGTTCTTTAACTTCCTATACTTCTCCTTTGATCTGAATGAAATTGATTTTTTGTGACAAGTGTGAAGCTCCATCTTGTCAAATTGGACAAGGTTGGAATTGATCTCCCAAGCAACATCCTCAGTTACTTGATCTCCAAGCTACCTGAATCAATGAAAGCCATACGCTCTCAAGTAATGCACTCAGGTGTCAACCTAACCGTCTCAATGGTGCTGAACCACTTGAGACAGCACAAAAATGAAATCCAGTCCAAGGATCAGGACCAATCTGAAACCAACTCAGCCCTCTACCACCACAAAAACCAAGTTCAATCAGATCAAAGTGTGCCCAAATGCGAGAATGGGAAACACAATCCCGCGGTTACCAATCACTCCCCCTCCTCATGCTGGGTCAAATTCCCTGAACTAAGACCTGACCATCCTCCTAAGAAAGGAAAGAAACCAGCACCCAAGAATTCTGCACAATCTCACTACTACTCCTTTTTTTGTGTTTTTAATCAAATCAAAACTAATGATGAGAACCACTTCATACTTGACAGTGGATGCTCCATTTACATGATCAAGAATTGTGAAGAATTTCTGAACCTTCAATAACAGTCCGGTGAAGAAACCATCAAGACTGAGAAACTAGGAGCAGGAATCCCTATGAGAGGCTTGGGCACCACTGTAATCAAATGCGGCATAAGTTCCATTGAACTTGAAAACTCTTCCTGGGTTCCTGAAGCAACAGCCAACCTTTTGTTCATGGGAGTCCTACTGATAAAAGGCTGTCACCTTTGAGTTAACACCCAATTAAAACCCGCTCAGTTTACCCTACGACTAAAGGGACACAAATTACTTGAAGGGAACATCATGAACAACCTTCTCATCATTACCATGTCTCCAACTCCTCATCCAGTCTGCCATCTGTCATACATTGATCTTGATACTCTACATCAAACACTTGGCCATGCCAGACTCAACAGAATGGAAAGATAAGTGGGAAGCTGCATCGAATAAAAACTAAGATCATCCTTTGAATGCTCCGCGTGCAAATTCAGAAAAATCAGCCGCTCCAGCTTCAAAGAAGATCAGAACACCGCTCAACAAGTTTTTGATAGGCTTCACTTAGACCTAATTGGTCGTCTAGAACCCATCAGCAAAAAAGGAAATTGCTACTCACTTACTATGGTGGACAACAAGTCCGGTTATATAGCTTTGTTCCCTTGAACCAGCAAGGACCTTGCCACCAAAGCAATCATTTTTTCTATTTGAAACAAGGCAAAGAATCAATATTGATATCCTATCAAAGTGGTCAGTGATGAAGGCGGGGAAGTTTTCAACAAAAAACTCTCCAATTGCTTCAAGTACAAAATAAATCAACCATATAGTCAGTGAGCCATATCACCCTCAACATAATGGAAAGGCTAAAAAAGCCAATTTCACCATCATTGAATCAATGCAAAACATCTTCAGAAGCACTGCCATTCCAAAGAACCAGTGGCATATTGTCATTCAAGGCTGTTGTCTGGCTCTAAATCAGATTCCCGCCAAAAGAGGGGAAAATCTTCCTACAAGCTTCTACACAAAAATGAAATCCCTGCCAACTACCTCCAACCACTTGGAAGCCCTGTCGTGTACCTCCTGAACCAGACCAAATTTTCCTCCAAGCTCAGAAAGAAAGGAAAAACCGGCCTGCTAATAGGATTCAATCCCAGACTACTGTCATTCAAAATATTTTCTAAATTGGGTAAGACGATTGAAACTAAACATTTCTTGTTCCTCATAAATCAGCCCGCCAACACCATAACTAAGATCTCTGATGAAATTACTGCCATTGCTCCCAAATTTGACTCAACCAATCCTCTGCAATTAGACTCTTCTCCCATAGAAGATGAAGCATCAATCATTAATCTGTCCAAAAACATGGCCAGCCCAGCTACCAAAGAATATAAACCAAGCATCAATATCCCTACCACCTTAGACAACAATGAAAGCCCTGAAGCCTTTCAAGAAATAAAAACCAACCTGAGACCCCGCCTTTTCAACCAAAGCCAAATCAAACCTCCCAACGGGATGGTTTCTACCACACCAACATACCAAAGAACATACATGAGGCCTTGAAATTGCCCTCATTGATAGGACCAGTGAATAAGGAGCTAAACACCGCAGAGGACCTAGGCGTCTGGGAGGATGCCAATTACTCTGAAGTTGTCAATCCCTTAGACACCACTTGGACTTGCCGATGCAAAGAGTAACTTCCCTCCCGAAAGAAAACCCTAAAAGCTAGATTATGTGTCCAGGGATTCAACCAGCGGTACGGGATTGATTATTTTGACACTTTTGCTCCTACTGGCAAAATTGCATCTCTCAGAGCCCTCCTCACATACTGCGTTGAACAAAGCTTACCTATCCTCCAAATCAACATGAAAGGCGCCTTTCTCCACGCCCCACTGAATGAAAACGTTTACATCAAGACACCCAATGGATCAAAACAAACGTCAAAATACCCAAAACTAAAGAAGTCTCTGTATGGACTCAAACAAGCACCGCTCAATTGGTACAGAAAGCTTTTCAGTTGGATCAAAAGCCAAGGATATTGCGAAAGGAATTGTGATCCCTGCCTTTACCTCCACAAGGATGGCTTCACAGCTCTCTTCTTTCACGTAGATTATCTTGTTGTGGTTGAAGACGTTACCACCTTCAAAACTGTCTTCCTAAAAAGTTCAAGGACTCATCCGCCCACAAGATCGACACTCTGCTTGGCATGAAGGTAGAAAAAGGAGTGGGCTACATCCATCTCTTGCTTCCTCTTCACATAAAGAAAGGGCTTGACGCTCTCAATCTCAGTGATGCAAAATCTGTCAACAACCCTTGCACCAGCAGCATTCATTTAGTACCAACCACTGACAACAAGGTCAAACAATCCAAATATCTCAACGCCAGCTATTTCTCTTCAATTGGTCAAATAAATTCCATAGAAACTCTAGCTAGGCCTGATATCTGCTATGCAGTGTCAAATTTAGCCAGATATAGCAAAATACCTGGAATCAACCACTGGAAGGAGGTGACTCATGTTTGGAGATAACTCCTGTAGACCATTGATTTTAAACTGAAAATCAGCTCTAAGTTGGCAGCAAATCACCTATTAGCCTACAGCAACACCACCTGGAGGGAAGACCCCTGCACCAGACTATCACAGATAAGCTTCATCATCTTTTTCAAAGGAAGTCCAATCTACTGGAAAAGCCAGCGTCAAAGTTCAATTTCCCATTCTTCCACGGAATCCAAATGCAACTCTCTCTTGGCTAGTCACCTTGAAGGACAATGGATCAGCTGTTTAGTGAATGAAATTTGGCGGACCAAATTTGACCCGCCTATGAATCTGATTGATAACAAAGGCTTAGATGACAAAGTCGAGAAATTTGGGTCAAAGTCACATGCAAAGCACATCAACATCAAGCTCAAAAGCCTCCAAACAACTTTGAAAGTCAGACTATTCAGCTCAAGCTAGTCTCCTTGCAAGAAATGCTGGCAGACGCCCTAACCAAAGCCTCTTCCGCATCCTCTGTTGCCAGGTTGGTCAACTTCATCAGTTTCCGACTCTGAGTTGAGACGGCGGGTTGAGATTATAAGTCTTAACTGACGCACCCACTACTCAAACTCTCAGGACCAGATGTTAAAGAGCTCTCATGTCAATCCCATGTCATGCTCACTCCCACACTCTCATTGAGAGTTGCCCCCCTAGAAGGGTGAGCCTCCCATTCTCTTCCAACTCATCTCCAGACACCATCCAAACAACCAGAATAGCAGACTGAAGACACAACCAACCTTCCAGAAGTGATTTCAAGATAATTGTTCAATTGCAAGTATTCTACTAAGTCTCTATAGAGGCCACAATCTGGTCTGTAGAATAAGGCATTGTTTTTGGTCACTTTTTCCTCTCTTTGCACTCTTTCATCATTAACTTTTCTTGTCCAAACCAATGTTATTCTTACACATCATTTCTGCTGCCATTGAAATAAAAGCCTGGTTCAGGTTTCCAGACTCAATTAACATTTTAAAAAATCAAGAGAGTGTGACAAAAGAAAGAAAAGTTAAAATTTATTGTAAAAACAATTCATAACAATTAAAATGGATGAAAATGAAAATATATTAATGAATGAATGGTTAAACTTTAAATAAAAAGATTAAATGAATCCTTCACATGATAGGTTTGTTTTTTTAGGTAATTTTTATGATGAAGATGGAAATGAAATGTATAAAGTGATATCTCAATGCTGAATTTAAACAGATTGGAAAATAAACTATGTTCAAATTCAAAGGCTAACTGTTAATTGGATTTAAAAATGTTCAAATCCCAATTTTAGAGTTAATTAACACTGTTCTTAGATGATTAAATGAAATTTTCAATATTGATTGCCATTGATAACTGAGCTTCCAGATAAACTTTGGTTTCTTGCTTAATTCCAAAGGTATTTAGTGGCATTTACTGAGTTTTTAGGGTGCTTTTAGTTTCACACTATCAGATCAAATTATATACTGAGGACAGGGGGTATTTTGAAGTTTTTTTCTAAAAGTAACCCTTGAGTTCAAAGCATGAAGGTGAAATCAATAAGGAATAGGTATCTTAAATCAATTCAATGTCTTGAGATGTTTTAGCTGATTTAGTGTATATAATTTGATGCATCAACCCAATGTAATGAGAGGGGGGAAGGAATTAGGTGGATGTTGTACAAAAAATAAGACAAATTCTACAATTTACCTCAAACTTCAAATACTATCTTTCAATTTTGAGGGTCATTATTTGAATCAAAGTAAAATTTTCAAGATGAAATATTTTAATAATCAAAGTGAGGCAAGCTTTATGTAATGAATTTTATCTAAAAAATATGATGGAATTTATGAAATGAAATAACTGAGGAAACATCAAAAGGGGAAAGGATTTGACTTCAAATTTACTCTCCATTTTATTGGAATGAGGAGTTGAAAAATGAGGAATGTCTTCTAATTGTAAGAAGTAATCAAGACATAAATTAAATCACAGAAAATTAAGATTATAATGAAATGAAATTATCCACATACAATATGGAATGCAAAAGTAAGTGAAATGACATAAAAAAGTTCAAGGGAATGAAATTTGATGCAGGATAAAATTTAAATAAGGTTGATAATTTATAACTAACTTTGAGATACAATTTAAGGATTAGATCCTTGGAATTTATGGTTAATTTAGATAATTTATATGTGGTGTGATGGAAAAATAAAGGTGAAAATTTATATTCAAAAGTTGAAAAGAATTCAATGTCTGATTTAACTCAATTCATGACCAAATTCCATGATCCATCAGGTATTGTACATTTTGGGATGCAAATATAAACCACGGATTGAATTGGTACTATTTTTAGATGAACTGCAAGATTTGAGGATTTTTTGAAATTTCTTACTGAGTTGTCAGAAAAGTATGGTCCCTTTCCTCACACTAAAATCAGTAAGCAGAATGCACCAAATGTTTAAAGTGAGTGACAGACTGTTCAGGTTGAATTAGATACTGAGTAGAGGGCAAATTTAAAATTTATTTTTAAACAATAGCCTCAATTTTGAAGTTTGAAAATTTCCCCAAGATTCCTCTTCCCTCCTTCCTCCTCCATCCAACCCAATTTTTCCACAAACTAAACCATTAAAAATATGATGTCACTTTCTAGAAAGTGAAATCAAGGAATCTCTGTTTAAATCTCTGTCCAATATTTAGTTGAAGCTATTGTAATTCTCCAAACATTTTTTTGTGTACAGTCACTGCGCAAAATGCGCAGTGACTGTGCATTGAAGCTTGGATAAAGCTCTACCAGAGCTTCTCTGTACATTGACTTGAGATTGGTTGTAGGTTGGTCCTGAGCTGCTTGATGGCACTTTCTAGAAATTCACATGAAGTTTATTGTGGTGCTATCCATAACTTTTCCATCCCAATCTTCATGGATTCTTTCAAATATTGCACCCACACATTTTTCCTTTTTTGTTTCTTATCTGATTTTCTTGCCTTTGATGAGTTCCAAGCCAGACACCACCAATAGGGCGTATCAGAGTTAAGCAAACCCGCCATTTTTAAATGGCTGGTTTCAAACCAAATCTTCCATTTCAAACCCACCATTAAAAATCACAAAAACCCACTTATTTAACATCAGACCTGTCAGAGTTACCTGTAAATAAGTGGTTTTTTTCAATTAAAGTATATAAAGGCTTCCACTACCTGTCCACTTCATACACCCATTGTTTCCAACCTCCATCAACCTCCAAAAAGTTCTACCTCCAACCTCATCTGAAAAAATCTTGATTAATTGCTTTTCATCTCTTCATTGCTATCCTCATCACTTTATTGCCTTCATCACATCCAGCTAACTCTCATTGAATCACTATCATCATTTCTTGATCACTCTCATCACTTCATCACTCTCAATACTTTTTTTCTTTCATCAAATCCAGATAACTCTCATTGCATCACTATCCTCATCACTTCATCACTCTCATCACTTTATTGCTTTAATCACATCCTAACTCTCATTGCTTTATCCCTCTTGTCACTTCATCACTCTCACCTCTTTGTTTCCTCTTTGCATCATCACTCTCATCCCCTCATCACTTCATCAATCTCATTGCTTCATTTCTTCATCCCTTACTATTTTTAAATTGCCCCTCAGCAAGCCTCTTCCCATAAGTCCACTAAAAGATCCAATGGACCAAAGCAAACATCCCCCAGGAACTCAACATCCAAAAATCCTCCCCCATCAGCTTCCATAGGCTTGAGTCAGCTCAAGGGAGTTGATCACATCATGCTGGTAAACTGTCTCAAAATTCCATCCAACTACAATGCTTGCTTTGGGTCTAACAATGAAACACAAGTTGGCCAACCTCCTTCCTCTAAGGTTAATTGTTATCTCCTGATGGTCAATGACCTCAAGAATAAAACAAAAGGTAGGCTGGATCTTTCATGCAAAAAGATGCCGGAGTAATTCAAGAAATATCAAACCAAGTACAAAAAAAGACCACTCAATTTCAATCTCCACTGGCTTTGGTATCACCAACTCCAATAAAGCAAAGGAAATAAATTTTTTTGTTGATAATTTGGACTCCATTTGTCTTTTTTATGTTCAAATGGATGAAATATTTGGAAAGAAGGCCAATATCACCCCTTTAGCTGCTTTTGATTCCCAACAAAAGATTCAGTTTATGCTGAGGACCTGGCTTTGGATGCTTGGCCTAGCAATGATGATTGCAATGAAACCTATGAGTGGCCCCTCTGATGTGGAGGAGGATATTCCAACAGAATCAGCCCCAATCAGGTCTAAATCAGCATTGATCAACAATTCAAACCCTTCCTTGGACCCCTCACTTCCTTCTTTGGATTGCTCTCTTCCTGGGGTGGAAGAACTTAACAACTTGGCCAACAAGAAGCAAGTTATTCCTGTATCACCACCATTTTCATCATATGCTTAAGGAAGGAACCAAGATCTTTTCTCTTCTATCTGGTCAATCCTGACTGATTTATATTGTAAAAAAACAGCCTCATCCGCCCCTGAATGGCCAAATACACCAGGCAAAAGTTGATTTCATTCTTGTCTTTGTTGGAAAGTTTATCCAACAGGAAAATATCAATTATATAAACAAGACCCTTGTGATCATAATTATTGAGAAAAATTACTTTGCCATGGGTGAAGAAATGGAATGGCTTGATTGTCTGCTTGGCATGTTCAAACTCAGCAGGTAAGGGTTTTCAATTGTTCTTTTTCTTTTTGGAAGTGATGGCAGGATACAGATCCAAAGGTCATAGTTTCTGACCAGACCAGACAACCTTTTCATCAATGCACCCCTATTCAACTTCCAAAGAGATTTCTGATGCCCTAATTTTATCCCTCTTTTACTTCAAAGCCCTCTGCTTTCCACCTCTCTTTGTGTTTGTCACCTCATCTACTTCCATGTTGTTCCCTTGCAGGCAAATTCTCTGCTTGTGGTGAGGATCAAGAAGGGATTCAATTTAGAGTATAAAATTGTTAGTGCTGTGAGAGAAGCAAGAGAATGGAAGCAAAAGGGGTCAAAGAAGGGTTACAAAACAAATGTGAGTCAAATGATGAAAAAAATAATTTAAAAAAAGAAAAGAAAAATACCAGGGTGTGAAAAAAATAGGCTGGGTTCAGTAGGCCAGGGAGAATGGGGAAGGCTGGGCTTTATTGGCTGGGAAGGAGGTGAGGCTCTGTTGGCTGGGCAGGAGGAGGGGGGGTGGCGTGGTCAGCTGGGCAGCAGGGGGTTGGGCAGGGGCCGGCAGCAAGAAAGGCAGTGGTGGGTGGAGCGCGCGGGGGGAGGCCAGCCATTGGGTGGGAACATTGGAAAGGGCAAAGCAAGAGGGGGCCATTGGAAAGTGCAAAGAAAGGGGGGGGCCGTGGCCTTTGCCATTGGCGAGCCAAGGGGGGGGGGGGGCAAGAGGGGGCCGTGGCTGTGGGCAAGGGGGTGGCCGTTGGCGTTGGCAAGCCAAGGGGGGGGGGGAACCGTTGGTGTTGGCAAGCAAGGGGGTTGCCCTTGGCATTGGCAAGCCAAGGGGAGGGGGAAGAGGGGACCATGGCCGTTGGCATTGGGAAGCAAGGGGGTGGCCTTTGGCGTTGGCAAGCAAGGTGGGGGGGCAAGAGGGGGGGGGGATTAGTTGGGAGCAAGGGAGAGGGGGTGAGGGGGAGGGAAAAGGGTGATGAGGAGGAGGGGGGAGCTTACCTGGGGACTCAACCAACAAGGTGAGGTGGGGGGTGCCTGAAGGGGGATGGAGGGGGATGGATTTCAGTATTGAATGATGGGGAGGATGAGGAGGAGGGGGGGACGCTTACCAGGTGTGTTGATGAGGCGGAGGTCGTTTGTGATGATGAGAGTGGACCAGTGTTTTGGTGGGGTGAGGTGAGTGGTTTGGTGGGGTCAGTTGTTGGGTCTAAGTCCACCAAAAGAGAGAAAAAAAAACCAAGTGAGTCAGCCTAGGATTTTTGGTTGAAAAACCAAAACCAAAAAAATACAGTGGAGGGATTTTTTACCTATTTCAAAACCAAAAATTACTCATCAAAACAAGCAAGGTTGAGGGGTATGATCCTTTCTCTCATATAAGAAGATGAGGGACAAGATGATACAGGGATGACTTGAGGTTGATTTGGAATATCATCTTCAAATATTTTGTGCCATTCATCTTTGATATTGGCCAAAAGGTTGTGAAGGATTACACAAGTGATAATCCAGTTGTTGAGGAACTTCATTTCTTTGGCGTTTTGAAGCTGGTTTTTCATTTCCCTTAAGCTGGCCCATCTTCCTTTCAGGACTAGTCCTATTGCATGCTCAATCCAAACTCATGATTTGGCAAGATGATAGTTGAAATCATTTTTTCCTTGATCATTGGAAGAAGCATTCCTGTATGCTGGAACCACATATTTCCCACTAGCATAAGCCAAACTGGCCAGAAGTTATTGATCTTGGTCAAATTAGTTCTCTGGTTGTTGGGAAATCCACATACAATTGAAAAAATATGAATCATGAAAAGAACCCAGAAGGCCAGTGTGGAGGGATATGAACTTCTTGTTGTTATGAAAAACAATTTTTAGGGCCACAGAGTATCTAAACAAAGAGATGCAACGTATTTGGTCAGTGTGTGATCCAAAGTTTTATCAAATTAATTGGAAAAGAATGAATAAATTGCCTCTTTTTCCAATCAAAATAGTGGTTTCCATCTAGCTTTGGTTTTTTCCTCAAGGGGATGATGGTTCCATCAACAAAACCAATGCAACCTTGTAAGCATTTTTTCTCCATTCCTTGAGATATCTCCTTGCCTTCTTCTTTGTTTTTCCAAGAAAGGACTGAGCAATGGAAAGATAGGATAGAAATCATGACTCTTTTGGTGTATAATTCAATGGTTGCATAACAAACTGAGAATATATTTTATAATCAATGAATTGCTGCTCCATTTCCATTGTATCCCAATCTACAAAGAGAAACGGCCAGTTGGATTGCTGGATTGCACTGAGGATTCTAAGAATTTTTCTGGAAGATGTGGTGGTCTTCAATCAACTCCAAAAGTGTTATGAATGAAGGCAATAGAGTTTGAAACAGTTGCTGGAAGCTTAAGTTGTGAATTAGATGAAGCTTTTGCCTTTCATACTTAGGATTGTGGAGAGTTTGTCTTCTTAGAACCATATATCTATTTTCCAATAGAGCATTCAAATCCAACCAATTTGATTCCAAATCAGAGTCTGAAGCAGTGTCTGAATGGGAGTCAAATAGCAACAAAAGTTTAGTCAGCTATTTTGCGTTTCCAACTTTCTGCCGGGAAGTTTGATTGTACATGTTGATATGAGAAAGATGGTGATGGGATTTGGGTTGATGAGATGATGATGGAATTTGTGTGAAGCTATAGAGATGTGAACCAATGGAGATGAGATGTATGTGATGTGATGGAGATGGGATTGGTATGGATTTGCTGAGGCAGAGGTGCCAACAGGTGTTTTGGATGTGATGGATGCTGGATGGATGATGATTCATAACTTGCGGGTTTAATTGCGGTTTTGAGATTTGAAATCTGCCATTTTCTTGAAACCCTCCATTATGAAATACACCAGTTAGGGGGTATGTGTATTTCCAAAACCAGCCATTAAAAATGGCAGGTTTTGTCAAAAAAAATTGTGGGTTTCCAATGGCGGGTTTGCTAAATCTGATACACCCTAATGATTGTTTTTTCAAAAAAGTCTTGGCCTGCCAGATCAATTGCTATTTTTGATCTGTATTTCACTCTTCCAACAAAAATTTATATAAGGTCCTCACTCTGAATTAGGTGAATGATTTTTTTAAAAGATGATTAGTCAATTGCCTCCAATTCTTAGTTTAAGTTCTCTTCTGGTAGTACAAATCATTCCTTTACCAAGGCTTCTTGAGAAATAAATCTCCCCTCCTCCATGTTGTCACCATTATTTCAAACATTTTCCAGATTTATAAATTCCTACTCAAAAATTGCCTTATCATCATCAAAATAATTTTTGGCTTAGGCTTACATACCTTCAATTAAATTGATCAACCCATCACTCCTCCAAATTTTCTTTTCTTTTTTTTTGAAACCTTTTCTGCCCCAATTCATTTCCTTAATACTTCCAGAAGCTCTGCATTTTTTTAATCAATTTTTTTAACCGATTCCCCCTGAATCCTGGGCTATCTAAATTGCCCTGTTCAATCCTTATTAAGCTTCCATCTGCCATTGGTCCTTGTTCTTGCCTTCTGATTGGATCCCCCCATATTCACCTTATCCACAGAAGCTGCAAGGCTGTTTTCATGCTTCTCAAATAAGAATTAAAACTTTTACTTTGCAGAAATTCTTTGTGATTCCTACAAATTCTCAACAGTTACTGTGTTATTCTGGCTGAAGAACAGTGAAAGCTATTTCAGGATCACAGGCTAATTGGGCAATTCAAAGCCTACTCCACTGTTTTTTCTTGTTTCAAATAAATTTATTTATGTATAAAAAAGGTTGTATAACACTATAATAATGATCCTTCTACTTTGAAAAAGGTCAATTGTGCCATTTGCTTCCATCCTTTTTTCTGAAATAAAACTCCATAATATTCTCTAAAACATATCCCCATATATTTGGCGCAATAAAACAGAAATTCAATCAATTTGGAACCAGAATTTACTCTGATTTCTGGGTGAAATTTTTTTAATGAAATTCTATTTCTTTGAAAGATGGCTTCATTTGCAATGGTGTATCTTCTGAAAATTTATTACTAGATGAACTTCACAACACTAGTATCTGAAATAACTAATAGACTAAGGTGCTTCAATTAAACCCTTGAAAAATTTCTTTGAAATAATAAAGTAAGTTCATTGCCTTTCTCATGGGAGGATACATTCAAATTTCACAGGTTTTAAATTTGTGAAACATAACTCTGACACAGAAAAATACTTGACGTCACAGAGGTTTCAAGAATTTATTTTTTTATTTTTTATGAGCCAGCCCTTTAGCCAGGTGTTTCAAACCCTCAAGCAAAACCTGTGGTAATTTTAGGGTAATTAGAACACCCTCAAAAATTCATTCAAAAAATTCAAAACAAAATTCTCATTTCATTTTTGAATCATTTTATTTGCCTTTTTTATTAAATTCTTTTGGTTATGAAAGATCTCAGTAATTTTTAAAAATAATGAAAGGTCTTTCTGATTTTTTTTATTTTTTTATTATTTGGATATATTCTTCAACCTTAAAAAAATCATTCAAAAATTTTAAAAATTCAAATTTATCATTGGACTTTTGGATCCTTTTATTTTCCTTTTTCATAGGGTGTATCATAGTTAAAATTTTCAAAAATTGAAATAGCTCATTGCAAGAAAAATATCAATTTTTCAAAAAAAAAAAAATTTTTATCAAAACAAACAATGAATCAATTTTTTTAACTTAAAACAATTAACTTTTGAAAAAAAAATGGATAACCCTGGAATCAGCCATTTAGTTTTTTGAAAATTTCAACTCTCATACACCCTATTTTGTTTTTCAAGCTCTCAGAATTTTAAAAAAACAACCAAAGATCTTTTTATTTTTTGTTAATTATTTGTTGAATTTATTCTAACACCTTAAAAAATTCAATCAAAAAATCAGAAAATTCAACAAAAAACCAATTTCTCATTACACTTTTGGATCCTTTTCTTTGCCTTTTTTGATTGATTTTTTTGGTGAGTTAAGCCCTTAGAAATTCAATCAAAAAAGAAAATAGCTTTCTGATTTTTTTTTTTTTAATGCATTCTTGGCCTCCCAAAAATTGAATCCAACGTAAAAACCTTCAAAATAACATATCCATCTCAATAATTTTTTTCACATCCAGCATCAAACCTTTCCTCAATTTGTTTACAGAAAATTATAAAAGTATCACAAGATGAAGCCAAACAATTGTGAGGGCTTTTCACATGTTTTAATCCTCAACATATATATCACAATTTAAATTATCCAAAAGAAAAGGGGTGGTCCACATTTTTAATTTTACATTTTGTCATTCTTTAATACATACACAGAAAAAATAATGCTACAAATATAAAATTTTATTTGAGTATGATTTTTTTTATTTTTCTGCTAGATTTTTGATGGAACAAAACCTCATTACCATGCTTTAAATTTTTCTGAATAATTGTTTTCCAATATTTGGAATTTTTGTTCACAAAGCTTTTACAAAGTGGATCTAATTTTGGGGCTTGCCAAGGATCAGACTTAAAATTGAAGGAGGCTACCTTTTCAAAAGCTTCTAAAAGAATGAATCAAATAGAAGAAGATTTGGAATTTGAAGTGGGAGGGGAATTCAGAGGAAAATAAGCGCAATGAATTAAATAACAAAACAGAACCACTGGACACTTATATTTTTCAGCAAGAAGGACATCGTGGAATAGAAATTTCATCCACATACTCATGGGGCCTGTGCCACAAAAATTGTTCAGTTGCCTTCTATCTCCTTGCAACTTTTCACACCAGATTTCATGCATTTATCTTGGTTAATTAAAAATTGGGTTTGAATCCAGATCTTTCACCATTCCTTTTGTTACTTCAATACAGTCTTCTGATTTCCTCCCCCAAACACTGGCTGATTCCCTAAATGCAAAGTTACCACCCCCTATTAAATATTGAAAATTTGATATATGTGGAATTACTGTTTTGGTGAAAATCAAGACTTTGTATTGAAACTAAAATCATAATAGATAATTTTTTATAAAATAAAAAAGAGGAAAGAAAAATAAAAATAAAAAGAAAGAAAAGAAAAGAAAAAAAGGGGAAAAAGGAAAAAAAAAAAAAAACAGAAAAAATGAAAAAAATGAAAATATGAGGAATTATCAAATGTACTTACTTTCTCACTTATTTTTATTTCTGTTGGAGCTAATAAATTAATTCCAGGAGGATGGTAAGTAGAATCATCATCTTAATTTTCTTGCTTTTTTTCTCTTGATTGTTGCACCACGATTGTATTCAAGAGAAGCAAAATTCTTATTCACAATTTTTGCAGACCTCTGAAAAGAGTTTGAATAAAAAAATTAATGAAAAATAATATTAAAAAAATAAAAAAATACAATGAAATTTTGCAACCTTAATAAAATACAAATCTTGCAGCTCTTCAAATTCTTAATATTCCTCTATATCCAATTCTGGCTTCCCTTCATCTTCTGAATATTCCTGTTGAGTCATAAAATCTTCCTATGTTGAAAAAATGACAAGGAATCATTAAAAAAATCATTCCATATTTAGAAAAAAACATGTATATAAAAATTAAACTATTCCTCTGATTACTATTTCTTTTTTCTCTTCCCCTTTTCCCTTTGGGCCTTCCACTTTTGAAAAATTAATAAATAAATAATAAATATCATTTATGAAATTTGATAATTTGTTTTTTCAAAACATTGATAATGACCTTTGAATTTTCTGTTAATTTTTTCTTTGGCCTTCCTCACCTCTTTGGTTCTTCTAAATATTCAAAAAAATATGGATCTCTTCCACTTGAGGACTGAAAGACATTCTTGAACTTTGGCTTCTCCTTTGGCTCTTCCTCTTACATTGGATTTTGATTTGAATTGGGCTCTTGAATCAGAAACAGTCGATATTTTCCACTGTATATATTTTTGCTTCACCCATATAATATTTCTTCTCTCCAGGTGGAAAATTGTGAAATTATTTGAATATTTCAGAGATAAATATTTTTTAATTACTAGATTTGGGTGGAACATCATTTTTTAGGTGATTCTTCAGTTATATTGGGGTTCAGTGTTAACTAGAGGAAGAAAAAAAAAAGAAATCAATCATGAAATTATTCACTTGGAGTTGAATGAAAATAAAAATAAAAAACTAAATTAAAAGGGGGCTTTTACATGCTATTGGGGATGAAAATCTTCATCTTCAAAGAGCTCACCCTTTCCGATAGCTAATTTGGCTTTTTTGAATACAGGTTATATCCATGCTAGAAAAATTATTACAGTTGGTGCAAGTAGTGGATGATTCAGGAACTTGATGAAATTACTGAATCAATTTGAGGGAAAATTGGCTGATTTCTCCGACGGGATGATCCACACAGTGAGGCAAACCAATCAGACGCTTGAATTTGTTCTGAGATGCTTCAACAGCTCTTTAATGGATTTGGATGGTGATGGAATTGTAAATTTTCTGTACTACTTCATAAAATGAGCCAATAGATGAATTAATGAAAATTTTGATGTAAGATTAAAGGCTTTCTATTTTTGAAGTAGTAGTATTTCCAAAGTGAAATTGTTGGTTGGCTAAGTAGGCAACAAATCTCTTTTTAATAGGAATCCAGCTCTCAAGAAGGTAGCCAGAAGTGGGAGGATTCCCAACTAGATAAAGGTTGGTGATCTTTTCATGATACATAGACTTGCATTTGGAATAGACCAACTGGTTCCACTGTTTTTGGAAAATCTTCCATTCATCTTCAGATTTGAAGTGCTTCCTGCAATTTGTTTGAATAAGTTTTAAAATATGCCAGAGAGAAAGAAAATTATTAGAAGGAGGGAAAGCTTTTTCAATGGAATTAATTAAAGCCTTTTCTTTTTCTGTCACAATAACCTTGGGTTCTTGATTTTATAAATTCACAGGAGTTGAGTAAGTGAAACCAACTGACAGAATTCTTGAACAATTCTTTACCCCAGCAATATGAAGAAGGGGAATTCCAAAATTGCTTTTTTTAGATTAGCAGTCTATTATTAGAAGAGTAGGAAAAATCTTTAGAGGTTTAATGGAATCAGAGTGTGAAATGAATAAAGGATTAATTTTTCAATCCATCTTTCTCATTTTGTAGAAAGAATGAGAATTCTGGAGTTCCAGTATGAGGGCTTCAATAGGATATTTGCAATCAAAAGATTTTTTCCAAATTTGGGGTCTTTTATTGTAAATTTTGGAGATTGGTATGGACAGGAGATAAGGATTTTTGTATAAGATGTTGGAGCTGAGGAAAGTCAGAGTGGAAGAATGGAGAAGGATGATATTTCAGTTAGAGATGAGAAAAAGGAAAAGAATGAGAAACATTTCTTACCTGAGGAAAATCAGAGTGGAAGAATGGAGAAGGATGAGGAGAAGAAATCCTTCCACCAATCTCAAGCTCTGTCCTCAGGTAGACAACATGAAAGAGATTTCACAGACCAGGTAACATGGGGTTGACAGTATTTTGTATTGAATAATGGAAGTGAGAGGAAGAGCACTTATGACAGTGAGTGAGAAGGCAGAGTGGTGAAGTGTATGGAGTGTGTCCCATGAGAGCAAAAAGGATGAAAATGACCATGAGAATGAAGGTAAAAAAGGTAAGAAAAGGAAGAAAGAAGAACTGTGATAGAAATAGTGACATGTATGGGATTGGTGATAATCCCAACACCCCCCCTTGCTAACCACCTGCAATGAGGCCAAAAAGGGCCTGATGAGTTTTCAGGAGGACGCGGGAGAGTGGCTTGGTTAGCATATCAGCTACCATGTCTTTAGTTCCCACATGGTGAACAGAGAAAACTTTCCTACAAATGCATTTGGGGATAAAATGATGTCAGGCATCAATGTGCTTTTTGCATGAGTGATGCTCCGGATTATTTGCAAGGGCCTCAGAGCCTTTGTTTTCAATGTGGAGAGGGACCGGGGTGTTGTCCCTCAGGTGAAGTTCAGCGAGGAAATTGCAGAGCCAAAGTCCCTCCTTGCAGCATTTGGAGAGGGCCTTAATTTTGGCTTTGGAGCTTGACAGGGAGACAGTCGGCTGCTTCTTTGACCTCCAGGAAACGCTCCGCCGCCCAGTCAGAAGGTGTAACCCAAGACAGAGTGGCGTTCATCACAGTCTTCAGCCCAATCCAAATCCAAGAAACCAACCAAAGTCAAATTTGAACCTCCAGGGGTTAGGCAGATATCCTTTGTTGTGAGGAGATAGCAACGGACCCAAAGAGCTGCGGTCCAGTGGTCAATTGAGGAATCCTGCAGAAATTGCAAGATTTTGTTGAGGGCAAAGGAAATGTCCGGCCGGGTGCACTGGGATATCCAGAGAAGGGACCCAACAAGCTGGTTGTATCAAGGTTGGAAGGGCAGCAAGTTGGAGCTCTTTCAGACCAGCGTCTTGAAGACCAAGTCAGTGGGAGAGACCGCGGTGGCCTGACCCGGTGGCATAAAGGACAGGAGGGGAATTTGCAGAGGGGGGGGAGGGTGGTTGTAGGGCCAGGTCAGTTCAATGTTTGTTTGGTGAGAGTCAGTAGATTGAGGCAGCGGTTGTCAAAGGGGGAAGGTTGAGTTGTTGAAAATGGTGTCTCTGGATTTTACCACCTTGCAAGTTTTGAGATCCAGCACAAGATAGCTGCTTCCTTGGGACAGGTACAACAGAAGGACAACCCGGTGTTCCTTTGGGGAGAGTTTGAATCTGTTGTGTTTGGGGACTTTGTACCAGACAAGGCAGCCAAAGGGATGAAGATAAGAGGGCAAGATGTCCTCCTGACTAATTATGGAGTTTGGAGAAACAAAACCAAGCGGCGTCTTGCAGGGGTAGGAGTTGAAGGCAAAAAGACTGTGATGGAGGGCATCCTCCCAATATGACTTTGGGAGGTGGGATGAGGAGAGAGAGAACCTGATGAGGTTCAGGATTGTGCGGTTTGATTTTTCAGCCACACCGTTTAATTGAGGAGAGTGAGGGGGTCCAGGCTCATGGAGAATCCCCTTCAAAGAGAGAAAATCCTTGAGTATTTGATTTACGTATTCACCACCATTGTTGGTCCAAAGAGATAGTACGGGGTGGTGGAATTGAGTTTTAAAGAGTGCTATAAAGGCCTTGATTGATTTGAATGAATCTGATTTGCAGCGTAGAGGATAGGCAAAGAGAGCTTTTGAGCAATCATTGATGAAAGTGATAAAATAATTACTAAATCCTTTTTTTGAATTGACCTCAAAACTACATAGATCCAAGTGTATGATTTCCCCTGGGGTACTTGAAAAATGACTGAGGCAAGAATGAAAAGACGTTCTGGAAATTTTGGATTTGATGCAGGTTTTGCACTGCTGAACGTCAAATTCATTGTTGACCCTGGGGGTGATCCCAGCGGACTTGAGAAATTTTTGTAGATACTTCAAATTCAAATGAGAGAACCTACAGTGATAGCCAAAAAGGCTTTTTTCAGAGATTTTCAAAATAGTTGAAACTTATTTCTCCTAGTGGCTCACTAGTTTTCGCGGGAGGTAGTACAGATTTCCTCTTCTGTACCCTTGGAGTGGAGTGAGTAGATGGTTGTTGTTGGTAGTGTTTTGGTGGATTTTGCAACCAGTAGAGGTAAATTTCACAGTGTATCCTGCGTTGCAGATGCTTGAGATGGATAGGAGAGGCTTGTGGATGTTTGGAATCAGAAGAGCTCTTATATTACCCATTGGTAGGGAGATTGATCCCTCTTTGGTAGCATTGATAGCTGATCTGTTGGCAAGACATATTGAGGTGGAGTTTGGTTTTTGTGCATTAAGTTTCCATTTGTGGGGAGTCATTGACAATGAGCAGCCAGAATCCAAATTAAATTCACTTTTTTCTGATGGAGGGGTACGAGTGAGGTTACATGCTGCATATCTGGCGTGGAAAATCATCTCTGAGTCCAAAAAATTGTTGTCATTGATCTTGTCAGAGCTTGGATCAGCTTTGGCTGCATTTACTTTGTGACTTCCCAAGGTTTTTGTTTTGGTTTTCTGGTTCCACTTGTTCCTCTTCAAATATGCCACAGTTTCTAAGACCTCAGGACATCTTGAGAAGGAGTGTCTTTTTATTTTTCAGTTTGTGCAGTAGTAGATTCTTGTTGTATTTTGAGGAGTATTGTCTTGGTTAGTCATTGGTTTGTACAATGATAGCTTTGGGGAGTTCACAGACTGGAGATCCTTGTTCCGCTTTTGTCTCCTCAAGTGTTCCTGCTTAAGAGCTTTGATGAGTTTTGATGACGGGACAGATTCCTTGTTCATCATTCTTGAGACACATCCTAACCAGTCCTTGGGAAGTGAGAGGAGAATAACTGTTGATTGTAGATTGTCTGCGGTAAGGGGGTTTTTGGGAGTGATCAAAGATGCTAGTTGTGAGCCTCCTGGATTCCAAGACCCTTTCTATCCTTTAGCTACCAGAGGTGATAGTATAAATAATAAATATATTATTTAATAAATGCAGCAAAAATCCATAAAATACTTGGATAAAGCTTATTGCAAGGTTAATTGGTTTGGTTATGGTTTGTTGTTATAAATCAATATAGATAAATTGATTATGAAATATTTTTATAGAGGGGCCATAATTATATTGGGTATCTTTAACACCTCTCTTCAGGGATTTCAATATGAAAACACATAGTCCTGGTTACTTTGGACTCTTTATTTTAAAGGATATTTTGCCCAAAGATAATATGTATATAAAATACACGGTGGAATTGCAGGGCTTTGTAACCAAGCTGCCACGACAGAGAAAGGATAATAAAACTCACTGTTATATTATTAAATCCTTTGGGTATCTATTTGGGACGTGCACTGATGGTTTAAACCTGTATACTGGGGTTATAAGGTTGTTCAGCAGTCCAAATTGATAAAAAGATGTTGAGGACGGATATTATTGATCAGAATAAGCCATAAATCACTTACCTATCTCTTATAAGTATTTGATTAACTTGGCATGGTTTCTGGATATAAATATAACTGGTTCTCTGCCCATCAATATCCTCAAAAGAGCTCTTTATTTATAGCTTTTGGAGTCCCAATATTGTCCTTCTGAGGGGTACAGGGGCTCAAAGGGATAGACAGTGAGGCTAGCAGGGTAACCAGTGATAGGCTGTCACCTGTTTTTGGTGCTGTAGCACGGGTAGCATTTAATTCCTCAGGGTATGGGAATTATTCTACTTTAGAATTGATATTTTGACGTGTGAATAACACTAATCTGTCCTGTTTATGTATTATTTAATTAATTATCCTTAGCAAATTTTCCCAGTAAGTTAATAATTATTTTAATAGAAATTCCTACAGACATTCTGATTTCATGTGAGTTCTCATTATTTATTAAATGATTGGAGTAATTCATCATATTGATTTTACTCCTTATTTTTGAATTTCAGTTGATTTACTAGAATAATTACTTAAAAATATAAGTCATGGGAATTCATGTAATATTTTTACATTATTAGTTTTCTTAGTATGTCACAAAAAATATTGATGTCTAGAAATTCTCATAATAGTATATTAAAGTATTTTAATATATTTTTAGAAGTATTCATTGTCTTATTTTTGACATTCTTGGTACTTTAAATTATATTTAATAAAAAATACGTATAAGGGTTATTCAAGTATTTTTGTATGATTTTATGTACTTTTAGACTATCTACTATCCACTGGAATATTTATTACATATGTAGAATGTTCCTGTGTGGTTTGTAGCATGTTTACGTGGTACCTAAGTTTCTCAGGCCGCCTGTCACTTTTTCAACCTGTAGTCCCGCGGCTGCATACTTGTCAGAGGCCTGGGGCTGGGTACACAACCTTGACGGAGTGACAGGGCTGTATCTCAGCCGCGGGCGGGTGCATTGGCTTCCGCGGCTGCATGCGGGAATTGTGACAGAACATATTTCCATTGGTAACTACTAAAATATACACAACACCTCAATTCTGACTGAATTTTAGTTGTGAAAACTATACGTTAAAATACGTGTGAAATACTTAATTGTCCAAAAAGTTCAATAGTGGTTCCGTGGTATTTTGGTCTTTCTTTCCTTAATTATTTAAAAATATAAGGAGTTGGATTTCAAGGGTGGGATCAGTGAGTGACCCTACCTAATTTTGGGTGGAGAATCCATTTTTTTAATAATATTTATGGTTTTCCTACTCCTTCTTAGTTTAATTTTATTGTTATTATTTTTATGTTATTTCTGTTACTGTTGCAGCTTGCTCTGCAATAGTAGCAAGCTGGCACCAGTTTTTCTCCATACAATATTATTTCTGAAAGGTGGGTTTTCATTTCTTTGTTGTTTAGTCTTTTCAGGAGGAGTTTTCTTAAAAAGTACATTTGTCCACCAGAGGAGTTGTCCTGGTGGGCATCTCAAAGGGCCTTGTGTTGTCATATTTATAACCTCGGATCGGGAGCTGGGTTGCGGGCTGCGCGCTCAGCAGTTGGGTAGGTTGGGCTCAGCATTTGGGGTGCGCGCGGTTTCAGCAGTGCCTGCTGCGGGCTCACAAGCAGCGGATGAGGGCTCAGCGGCAGGGATTGCAGGGCTCAGCACCAGGCGCGGGTCGGGCCTCCTCTGGGGGGTGCCGGGCTGCAACCTGCCCAGGGAACGTGGACCAAGTGATGGAGACGGCCCAACCAAGCTTGCGGGTGGCTAGTCCGGAAGGCAAGGGCAGGGCAGTCAGGGTTTATACGCGCTGGGGAGGTTTGCGCAGGCATAAGCGCGGGCCAACTCACAGATTGCGGGATCCAAGGTTTGCCTGGGCATAAGCACGGGCTGACTCATGGATTGAGGGATCTGCGGACGCGCGCAGACAGATAAAACCTGGGGGGCTCCGAGTAGGGTGCCGTGGAGGGCTGCGCCATTAGAAGGATGAACCGGACGTATGTGATATCAAAGGGGAGGGTTTTGGATGGGGTGGGTGGTATGGGGTAGGGTTAGGGTGGAGCTAGGGTTCTGTACTTGGGGTCATATTTCATCTATCTTGTTGATTGTGGTTGTACATAGGTCAGGGTTGAGAGGGAGGACTCAAAAATACCTCACTCTCAACTCCGGGTTGGATCATATCATATATTGTGTATCATATCTATCATCACCCTCTCCATCTTTCTGGAAACTCATTGCATCCAATCCCCTTACAGACACTTAGACCAATAACTTCCCAAACCTGAGGACAACTTAGAGTGGTACCACCTCTCTTGTTTCCACATCTGGGGGTATGGCTGGGAAAAATCTTTTGTCTAGGTCTCTCAAAGTTAGCGGGTGCAATGTTTCCAACAACTACTCCAGGATCAAACGTCCCACCTTTTTTCCCTCTCTGGTTGGGAGCTGGCGGGCCGACACCTCCACCACTGTTGACTACTTGGTCCGGCGGTTTTGCTCCTCCTTGGTCAGAGCCTTTGGAGGCGGCTGAGGTTCTGCAATAGGTATGGCTTAGGCTGCAGAACTTACCTCATCTCCGGTTCAACACCGCGGATATCAGGCGCTTTCTGTCAAGGTTCAACAATATTGCGGACTCTGAACACGCGACAGGCAAGGATAAGGTCTGTACGGTTGTTCTCTTTATCACGGACAAGAATAAACTCTGAGATGTGGAGGATATGTCTGGCTACAAGGCTTGGGACTGGGAGAGGCTCCGGAACAAGATGATGGCAAGGTGGGGGAAGCATGAGCCCCGCTTACGGGAGACAGACTTTGAGCAGGTGGCGGCGGAGGCGATTTCATAAGGTGGGGTGCGGACACAGAGTTATTTGTCTGAATACAAATCTACGTTTGACCGCATCTACAGCTACCTAGAGAAGAACCAGGTGGTAGCGGGTCAAACAGGGGCAATGAAGCAGGCGTTTCTAGGCTGGCTTGCGCCGCAACTTTGTGCGCGGGTCCAGTGGTATCTATTTGAACACAGGTTGGTATCATGGTCAGTGGATTGGAGTGTCACACTTCTTCCAAACCTAAGCATGATCAACCAGGCGGTAGAGAGCAAGATGGATTTGGAAGAACTGATCAAGGATACGTCCAGTTTTTTCCCAATGGTTTCAAGGCAAGCAATGGCCTCTTCCACTCCGGCTCCAACGCAGGTACCGCTCACAGGCTCATCAGAAACGGAGCGGCTGGCAGCCCCTTTTCAGTCAATGGAAGTACCAGTGAACAAGGTAACAGATATGTTACGGGACCTACGGATACTTCTGAAATTGGATAAAGGTCCTGCCAACAACTCTGCCTCCTCCTCCTCCGCACGGAGTGCCGCCTCACGTGGGGGGGGCTTCCAGCCCATTAGCCAACTGTTCAGCGGGTTTTTGGTTTGCATGTGCACCTATTGCGGCTATAAAGGTCACTGGAAGTCTGGTTGCGCAGAACTGACCAAGGACATGGACAAGGGGTTGGTCCACACATCCGGGGAAACTTACATATTCCCAATGGGCAAGCCAGTGGATCTTGGGGCCGGTCAGCCACCCCCGGTGGAGAAGTTTAGGGCAAGATCCTGGCCTGCAGGGGTCGCTTGAGTGTCACTTAGGATTGTCACCGGGCCTGATACTTGGTAAGCTCCGCCTGTGGAGGCGGAGGTTAGGGCATTGGTGGCAAACGAGCGGATTGTGTTGGAGAAGATGGAAGTGGATTTCAGAGAGCGGCCATTGACCCAGGCCCCAAAAACTGGTATGCAAGGGCTGGTAGGCAACGCGCCGTTGACCACTTCTGGAGGAACAAGGAAGGCCGCAGAAATTGTGCAACGGGTGATGGGGAGCAAGGCACCAATACCCCTCACGCTATGGGAGCTGGCTGCCGTCTCCCCGGTGGTTTTTGAGGAAACAGTCCAGGCGCTGAGGGAGAACAGGGGCCGCAGGGTTCCGGCAATGTTGCAGCGCGTGAACACGGTGGGGGAGGAAATGGAACACAAGTTGTGCCAATCCAAAGCCGTGTTGGTGCCGCTTGCCTATGTCCCAATGAAGATTTCTGGCAGGAAGGTGTGGGCAATGGTGGAAAGTGGGTTGATGGTCAATCTTCTCCCGTCAAAATTGGTGGATGAGTTGGGGCTGGTTCAAAGGAAGTGTGCTATGTGATTACGGGCGCTCAATGGAGGGGAATTTCAGGTGGATGGGTTGGTGGAGGAAGAGGAGGTGGTGGTTGCAAAGGTCTGGAAGTTGCTGTTGTTTCTCTTGGTTGAGTGCGGCAATGTAATTTTGGGTTGACTGTTTATGTTTGGGTTCCGGGCCCAGATGGTGTTTAACACGGAGGAATGGACGGAGGCACTGACAGTGGAAGACGCGTCTGGGGAAATTTTTGAGACAACAATCTTCAACCACGGGAAGGGGAAATGGGTGCGGCCAGCGGCATCCGGCAAAGAGGAAGAATCCAACAGGGGCAACCGTGAGGATTGCCCCGCGGAGGATTTTTCCTAGTCAACCGCGGGTACCGCGCAGGAAAGGCTCCAGTTTTGTGCAGGCGGTTGACTAGGAAGGAGAAGGAGGGGGAAAGAAGAGCGCGGAGGGAGCAGGTGGCAGAAGTAAGTCCTCTTCCTCAGTATGCGTCATTGTAAGGTACTGTGTTTCAAAAAACCTACCATAGTGCCACGCTTTTGAGCAAAGGCAAGAGCCGCGGGTTGATTATTGCCAGGAATCACAAGGACAACAGTGGAAGCCTAAGAATGGTCAGGTGCAACGCGGGACGGTACAAGCCCGTGGCAAAAAAGGTTTGTCCCCGGAAGGAGCCAATGCCACAGGGACTGATTGGGCCTCTGCGGCTGATCTCCTGGTCTTGGGACCCCTGGGTAAGTCCGTTGAAGAAGTCCAGGTGGGTAACAGGGTTGGCGCAGATCACAGATGAGCCGATTGAGGCGCTTAATTTTGGGCCAATGGAGTGTTTGAGTGCGGAGGAGAAGGATCTGCTGGCATCAGTGTTGGTTCTCCGCAAAAAAGCCCTTGCCTTTGGGCCAGAAGAGTGCGGATTGCTGAGGAACAAGGTTGGCGATCCCTATGTGATCCCCACAGTTCTGCACAAGCCCTGGCAGATCAAGCCAATTCCAATCCCTCGGACCGTGAGGGAACCCTTTTTGGAACTGGTCCGGGAGCGCATTAGGATGGGTTTGTACAAGCAGTCCACATTGAGCTACTCTAGCCCAATTTTTGCGGTTGTTAAACAGGACGGAAAGTCGCTTTGGATTGTTCATGACCTACAGCGGCTTAACTCATTCACCATCTGGGACGCGGGATTGCCGCCGCATGTGGAAGAGTTCCTTGAATCAATGGAAGGGCGCGCGTGTTAAGGATTGGTCAATGTAATGGGGGGTATGATCAGCGCAAGCTCCATCCCAACTTGCAGCTGCTGACTGCGTTCAAGACAGGATTGGGGAGGATGCAGCTAACGCGGTTGCCGCAGGGCGCAACCAACTCAGTGGCAGTTTATCAGGCCCAGATGACATGGATTCTGCGGGAAAAAATTCTGGGCAGGGTCCTGATTTTCATCAACAATGCGGGCATCAAGGGACCAAAGACGGATTAGGGGGGTGCGGTGTTAGAGGAAGCCCCAAAGATCCGCCGATTTTTCTGGGAGTACGCGCAGACATTGGAGCGGGTCTTGTTCAAAATTGAGGAGGCAGGGCTTACAGTGTTGGGGAGTAAGTTGGCAGTTTGCGTTCTGGCGCTGGAAGTGCTAGGACATGTGATGGCTTTTGACAGAAGGAGAATTGCGGCAAAGAAATGTAACAAAGTCCTTGAATGGCCAACCCCGCGGACGCCTTTGCATATCCTCCAATTCCTGGGACTGTGCAGTTACGTCCGCATGTTCATTGAGCTGTTTGCAGAAGTTGCAAGTCCGCTGCGGGCGCTAACACAGAAGGGCACCGCGTGGGAATGGACGGCAAGGTGTGACGCTGCCTTTGCAAAGCTCAAGGAGACTGTGGGCTGAAACATTGTCCTCCAGGACCTTGAATATGACGCAGGAGGGATCCGCCTGGCCGTAAACTCTAGCAAGTTTGGCGCGGGCCGCGTCCTGACGCAGGAAGAGGATGGTAAGGACAGGCCGGTCCTCCAAGAGTCCGTGACATTTACCGTAACGGAGAGTTGGTATTTGCAGCCACAGCTGGAATTATGCGGAGTCACAAAAATTGTGAAGAGGCTTCAGCACCTGCTTTGGGGGTACACTTTGAGCTGTTGGTTGATGCGGAGGCCCTGGCCCGGATGATCAATTCTCCAACGCTGCCAAACGCTCCTATGACTAGGTGGGTGGCGTTTCTTCAGCTCTTCACTTTTGGCTTGGTTCATGTTCTGGGGAGGGTGTTCACAATTCCCAAAACGCTGTTGCGGTATCCGCGGGAGGACCCATTTGAGGGGGTGGAACCCCTGGACGTGGAGTCTCCATTTATCTGCGTAGGTATGGTGGAGGCGGAGGTCATTGCTCCACTGCAGCAGTCCAGGAATTACGCAACCTTGTGCCCCTTTTTGCAGGATCTTTGGTTTCCTGAGGGTACGTCAGGGGCGGTAATTCAATGGGCAAAGCGGCAGACAACCAACTTCTACTTGCAGGAAGGGAAGCTGTGGCGGCAGAGTACCCCAGTGCCTTTGGTGGTTGTGAAATCATGGAAGGGCCAGGAAATGATTCTGAGGTGTCTTCACAACCACCTTGGCCACCAGGGCAAGACCAAAACGCGGAGGCGGGTGAAAGCAAGGTTCTGGTGGCCAGGTGTGGTGCAGGCGGTGTGTGAATGGGTGAAGTCTTGCAAAGCGTTTCAACCGCGGAGCTCTAGGCTGCCCAGAGAGGTGGGTCACCCTATGGGGGAGGACCCGCTGTTTGGGAGGGTCTCCCTTGACGTGGTCCACATAAAGGCGGGAAGGTTTGCATACCTGCTGGTTGCACGGGACAATCTATTGGGTTGGATTGAGGCTTGTCCTCTGGTGAAGTTGTTGGCGGAGAAGGTTGCTCAGTTTCTAGAGGAAGATTGGTTTGCATGGTATGGTTTGCTTCGCCTGATCACCGTCAACGGGGGTGTGGAGTTCTGGGGTTGTTTTATGACGCTGGTCCAGAATTGCAGAGCTAGTTTTGCGCGGGTCACGGAGTGCTATCCATAGGGCGCCAGGATGATTGAACGGGGTAATCAGCCTATCAAGGATGCCCTGGTAAAGATGTGCCGTGAGGACAGCAAGCAGTGGCAGGAGGCCCTTCTGGTGGTCCTCTTTGCGGACAGAATCTTGGTCAAACGCTCAATGGGCTACTTGCCTTATGAACTTCTCTATGGACAGCGTCCAGTGCTTCCGGTGGACATTGAGCTGGAAACCTTCTTGGGAGTGGACTGGTGGAAGGTGAAGACCTCCGCAGAGCTTGTGGAGGCGCGCGCCAAACAGCTTCTCTGGTGGGACATGACCCTGTCAAAGGCTGCGGAAAGGTTGCAGAAGACTAGGACGGCATTGGTCTGCTATTGGGACAATTGTTGTTCCCATTTCCTCCAGGATCCGTTGCAGAAGGGGGACTTGGTCTTGCTGTAAAATTGGATTCTGGAGTCCCAGTGGAGTAAGCTTTTTTCCAACCAAATGGAATGGCCCCTTCCGCGTGACATTCAACTTTGAGGGCTGGAGTTATCAACTTGAGGAATTGGACGGGGCGCGGCTCAAACGGAAGGCTGCGGCTTTGCACATGAAGCGCTTCTTTGCACGCGGCTCCACCTTCTTTGAAAAGACAGCCAGCAATGGCACAGACGCAGGGGACGGTGCCGGTGGTTCAGGATTGGTAGACAAAATGGGCTCTTTGGCTGAGGAGGAGCCTGTGCGCAACGCGCCGCCTCAAAGGAGAAAGAGGCTAAAAACCGCTGGGGAAAGCCGTTGTGGTGCCCCATCCCGGACACCCTGGCCACCTTAAGACCTCAATCCATAAACTGTTGCGCAAACGTACCATCCGGCCAAACAACTTATCCTCAGGCTCATCAAAACCGTCCTTTATCCGCGCGCGCTGCGCTTCCTTTATCCGCGCGCGTCCTTCATCCGCGCTGCTCATTATCCTTGCCGTTGCGCATTGCTTGTCAACTCCGCCGTTGTCATTGCTCGTCCTCATCTTTGTTGTTGCACATCCTCATCTTTTTTGTCGCGCGTCCCAATCTCCTCATTGCTACCGTTGCGCGGCGCTCATCCATGATTTACCGGATCCATCCCAAAAGCACCTCCAAGCATTTGGAAAATCCTTGGATCCTTCAAATCTCCCATCTCACTTGATCTCTCAGTCGTGAATCTCAAGCCTGTCAGTATTTACTCAACCTTTTCAAGCCGATCTCCTATCCGCCCATCCGCGCTCTCACGGACTTCATCCGTCACCTTTCCTGGGGCTCTCCCACCCACTTCTGCCTTTGGACGAGGGGTGAAGAGTGCCAACTACCGCCCACGGACATCCGCGGTGGTTTGGTTCATTTCTCTTTCCCACCCCGTCGGCCTTTGGATTAGGGGTGGGTGACTCTGGTATTGTTGCGTGCGCCCATCCATGGACAGACGCAAGCGACCACATGATTTTCTTCCCTTTTCCGCTCTATTTGTAGAATCCATTGTACATAGCCTAACAGGGCCTCCTGACCATATAAGGAGGGGCTCTCCCCTGCCTTTTTGATAAGAATCATTGGAGCATGGAATCATCCAGCATGAAATCAGCACACCCTTGATCCTTGAGCCTCCATACTCAAACCCTTGATCCTTGATCCTTATCACCAACCAATAGCCTTGCTGGTTCAAGAAAAATTCTGTCTGTTGGAATTTTTTTGAGTGTGTTATACCACTCCTTGATCCCTTTCTCTGACCATACTGGTCCTGATCCCTGATCACCTTTCTGGAGCCAATCACAATTGATTGAAGAGGTCTTATTAAGCTTAAGACCTGGAGTGTTATACCTCCCCTTAGCTTCTTTGGAGTTACATTCTGCCAGCCTACTCTTGAGTCCCTTGAGAAGTGTTGAGGTTATCCTTGCTTCAAAATCAGTTACTGTTTGCTTTAGAGCTTCTTAAACATTGTGCTTTGTCCTGTACAGCCACCCACAGTTATCTGGTACCCTTCAAGCGCTTGATTGCGGAGAGTTGGGCAGGTTCATTGAGAACCTGGAGGTTGCTTGGGTTTGAGTTGATCATCCCCAATCTTCTGCTGACAACCAGAGTTATTAGCTTGTGGGCATTGTTTACATACAACAGCTTTTTGATCTCTCAGTCGTGAATCTCAAGCCTGTCAGTATTTACTCAACCTTTTCAAGCCGATCTCCTATCCGCCCATCCGCGCTCTCACGGACTTCATCCGTCACCTTTCCTGGGGCTCTCCCACCCACTTCTGCCTTTGGACGAGGGGTGAAGAGTGCCAACTACCGCCCACGGACATCCGCGGTGGTTTGGTTCATTTCTCTTTCCCACCCCGTCGGCCTTTGGATTAGGGGTGGGTGACTCTGGTATTGTTGCGTGCGCCCATCCATGGACAGACGCAAGCAACCACATGATTTTCTTCCCTTTTCCGCTCTATTTGTAGAATCCATTGTACATAGCCTAACAGGGCCTCCTGACCATATAAGGAGGGGCTCTCCCCTGCCTTTTTGATAAGAATCATTGGAGCATGGAATCATCCAGCATGAAATCAGCACACCCTTGATCCTTGAGCCTCCATACTCAAACCCTTGATCCTTGATCCTTATCACCAACCAATAGCCTTGCTGGTTCAAGAAAAATTCTGTCTGTTGGAATTTTTTTGAGTGTGTTATACCACTCCTTGATCCCTTTCTCTGACCATACTGGTCCTGATCCCTGATCACCTTTCTGGAGCCAATCACAATTGATTGAAGAGGTCTTATTAAGCTTAAGACCTGGAGTGTTATACCTCCCCTTAGCTTCTTTGGAGTTACATTCTGCCAGCCTACTCTTGAGTCCCTTGAGAAGTGTTGAGGTTATCCTTGCTTCAAAATCAGTTACTGTTTGCTTTAGAGCTTCTTAAACATTGTGCTTTGTCCTGTACAGCCACCCACAGTTATCTGGTACCCTTCAAGCGCTTGATTGCGGAGAGTTGGGCAGGTTCATTGAGAACCTGGAGGTTGCTTGGGTTTGAGTTGATCATCCCCAATCTTCTGCTGACAACCAGAGTTATTAGCTTGTGGGCATTGTTTACATACAACAGCTTTTTGTTCTTTGAACTCTAAGAAGACTTTGACTTCTTTTGTTCAAGTTTTTCCCTGCATAATCTTGTCTCAGATAGTGCTGTTCCGTTGCTACCGAACTATTATCATCTTTATCCTCTACTCCTTGATTCCTCATTTACCAGGTTCTGGACCTTGATCTTGGTTACATTTAAATATTTTTGTAACACTCAGGAGGGCAGCCTAAACAGCACCTTTCCCCTCCACAGAACTGCCACGGCCTAGCACCGTTTGGAGCCTTACACCGTCAAGCTGGGGGGGAAGCAAGTAGAGTAAAAGGTTGATTTGGTGAGGGGGTGCTCTAGCCTGTTCACAGCTGGAATAACTAGACACGCCAGAATGTTTGTTTTCTTATTTCTTGAATACATTGCTTTGCAAGTTGGTACTGTTTTTGGTTATGATTGGTTTCAGGGACGCGGGCGCAGCTCAAGCCGGGTCCATAAACGCGAGGACAAGCCCCGCAGTTGGGTAATGCGGGAAAAGGAGCGGAGGCCCAGTGTAAGTAAAAAAAAAAAACTTTTTTCTTTTGGGGTTTGGTTCTTTTCTCTGTTTTCTCTTTATCAGTTGTCTTCTCCTACAATTTAATGGGTGCAGATTATGCGTGGGACACGTACGGGACAGGTCTGATTTGGTGAGGGGGTGTCCTAGCCGGTTCACAGCCAAAACAGCTAGACACCCCAGAGTGTTTGTTTCCTTAACTTCTTTTCCTCTCTTGGATGACTGTGTGCGCGCGCTGGTGGAGGGTGGTTGTGTTTGTTGCAGGATGGGTACAGGGAACTGTGTGGCAGTTTGTCTGGGGCGGTCCAGGTACCTTCCGGGGAACTTTGTTGGCTCAGGACGCGGGCGCGGATCTCAATCTCACTCTCATTCTCACCAGGACGCGGGCGCCAATCTCAATCTGACTCTCATTCTCACTTATGACGCGCGGACGCGGAACTTTCTTTAAAACTCACTTGGGAAGCGGGGATGTTTCCACAGGACAACCCGCTGCGAAAAGACGCGCGCGCAGAAGACGTGTATTTCTCTAAATCAGGGGAAGCGCAGTACAATGAAGAAAAAAACACAGGAAGAGGGAAGGGGGGAGAGGGGGGTGCAATGCGCCTAAGCCATTCTCATCATTTTCTCCATTTCCACCCGCAACGACACCAGTAAGGCCCGGAAAGACGCCAAAAGCTTGCGCCGGGATTCCAAGGATCGAGCGCTGGGGGTTGCTAGGAAGTCGCGGAGAATTGCATTCAACATTTTGGCAAAGACCTCAAATCCGGCCGCCAGGAGTGCCAAGACGACAGGGATTTCCAGGATCTTGGGGGGGCTGGGGGGAGGCAGGACTGGTGAGGAGGGGGCCTCCGGAGGACCATCTGGTGGGCTTGGTCCAGCAGGGGGCAACGACAAGATGACAATGGGTGACGCGTGCGGTGGAGGGGTGCCTTGCAGAGCTTGGGAAGGGGCCAGGGCAGGAGCTGGGGCAGGGGAAGGAGGAGGAGCCAGGTCAGGGACCGGAGTAGGAGCCGGAGGAGGAGCCGCGGGACGTCAAAGGATTTCATCAATACACGGGTCCCTTGCGCCTTGCGTAACCCGGATGCAGTCTGCCAGAATTGCATAGCTGCCCGGAAAGACGCAAAGTTGGGGAAATCCTCCTTCCAGGGAGGTCCTGCGCGGCGGAAAGGTGAAGAGGAGTTGAAGATCAAGCTTGAGGAGGGGCTGCAAAGGGGTGATCCGGGCGTAGTCCAAAAGTCCTCCAAGATGGTTTCATTGTCCAATACCCCAACCAGGTCCCGACGGGCCCTCTTGCGCGGGCGGGAATGGGAGCCTGATTGAGGGGGAGGCTGGGGCATTCCCTTCCTAAGCAAGCAGCGGTGGTGACCGCAACAAGGTGCTGCAGGCGCGTGGACCAGGAAAAATTGAACACACATGCCCGTTCCAGGCGCAGAAATCACAGGTTATCATAGCAACGGCGGAAGTTGGAAGGAGGGGAGGGGCTAGTAGTTGGGGTGGACAGGGAAGCAGGGGGAGATGGTCCGGTAGAGTAGTAGGGTCGAGGTAGTGATCGAAGGACCTCTGGGGACAGAACTCAACTTGGGGGGGATGTGGTGTTTTATTTATAACCTCAGATTGGGAGCTGCTTTGCGGGCTGCGCGCTCAGCAGTTGGGTAGGTTGGGCTCAGCATTTGGGGTGAGCGCGGTCTCAGCAGTGCCTGATGTGGGCTCAGCAGCAGCGGATGAGGTCTCAGCAACAGGGATTGTGGGGCTTGGCACCAGGTGCGGGTTGGGCCTACTCTGGGGGGCGCCGGGCTGCAACCCGCCCAGGGAACGCGGACTAAGTGATGAGCCAGCACAACCAAGCTTGCGGGTGGCTAGTCTGGAAGGCAAGGGCGGGGAGGTCAGGGGTTATACGCGCTGGGGAGGTTTGGGCGGGCATAAGCAAGGGCCGACTCACGGATTGCGGGATCCAAGGTTTTCACGGGCATAAGCACGGGCTGACTCATGGATGGCGGGATCGGCGGATGCGCCTGGACAGATAAAACCCGTGGGGCTCCGAGTAGGGCGCAGCAGAGGCTGCGCCATGAGAAGGACAAACTGGAAGTAGGTGATATTGAAGGGGAGGGTTTTGGACGGGGTGGGTGGTATGGGGTAGGGTTAGGGTGGAGCTAGGGTTCTGTACTTGGGGTCATATTTCATCTATCTTGTTGCTTGTGATTGTACCTAGGTTAGGGTTGAGAGGGAGGACTCAAAAGTACCTCACTCTCAACTCCCAGTTGGATCATATCATATATTGTGTATCATATCTATCATCACCCTCTCCATCTTTCTGAAAACTTATTGCATGCAATCCCCTTACAGACGCTTAGACCAATAACTTCCGGAACCTGAGGACAACTTAGAGGGGTACCTCCTCTCTTGTTTCCACAGCTTTCCACATTCCAATGGTGCTTTCTTCATGTTTCCTGATGAACTGTAAGTTAGATGGGTTGATAGATCTTGATATGACCAAGCAAACCGCTAGGTTTTCCCTGGTCCAAGCATCTGAGTTGAGTAGATATCATACTCCAGAGGCTCAAAAGTGAATCCTTAGTATCATGGATCAGTTGAGATAATTTGTGCCCAAACCAGGTGAGTTGAGGGGAAGAATCAATGGGGTTTTAAGCACTGGGTGATTGTTTGGACCGTCTTCCATGGTAATTTGAATTTATGTTGGCACAAGGTGTTATGGATCCCTCTTTTGCAAAAATTCTGTTTTGTTTACTGGTGGCTCTGGGCTCATAACCTGTCGGAGCTGAGGAAAATCCAAGTGGAAGAATGGAGAAGGATGATATTTCAGTCAGAGATGAGAAAAAGGAAAAGAATGAGAAACAGTTCTTACCTGAGGAAAATCAGAGTGAAAGAATGGAGAAGGATGAGGAGAAGAAATTCTTCCACCAATCTCAAGCTCTGTCCTCAGGTGGAAAACATGACAGAGATTTCACAGACCAGGTAATATGGGGTTGACAGTAGTTTTATTGAATAATGGAAGTGAGAGGAAGAGCACTTATGACAGCAAGTGAGAAGGCAGAGTGGTGAAGTGTATGGAGTGTGTCACATGAGAGCAAAAAGGACAAAAATGACCATGAGAATGAAGGTAAAAAAGGCAAGAAAAGGAATAAATAAGATATAACAGAAAAGAAGAACTGTGATAGAAATAGTGACATGTATGGGATTTGTGATAATCCCAACATAAGATAATTCAAAATCTTTGAGGGGGGGGACTCCAGCTTTGGTTAAATTTTCAACCATCTCCTGTTTCTTCCCTCAAGTTCTTTGGTGAATTGGATGAGTTCAAGTATCATTTGTAGGTGGATGGGTACTGTAGTGATGAGTGGAGTGGAGTGTATTTGAATGGGGTTTTTTGGTGTGTTGTGGTGTGGGGGGTGTGGGGCTGGGGTGGGGTGGTGGTGGGGTGGTGCCAGGGTAGGGTGGTGGTGGGGTGGTACCAGATGGGGGTTGTGGTGGGGGGGTGGTGCTGGTGTGGTGCTGGGATGGTATGAGATAAAACAAAAAGGAAAAAAATTGTGGTGGTGGGGTGTTATAAATGAAAATTAACATAAACCAAAAAGAAAAAAAAAAGGAAAACAGAAATAAAAGAAAAACAATTGTGGTGGTGGGGTAGGAAAAATTAGAATAAAAAGAAAAGGAAAGTAAAGAAAAGAAAAGAAAAGAAAAGAAAAGAAAAGAAAAGAAAAGAAAAGAAAAGAAAAGAAAAGAAAAGAAAAGAAAAGAAAAGAAAAGAAAAGAAAAGAAAAGAAAAGAAAAGAAAAGAAAAGAAAAGAAAAGAAAAGAAAAGAAAAGAAAAGAAAAGAAAAGAAAAGAAAAGAAAAGAAAAGAAAAGAAAAGAAAAGAAAAGAAAAGAAAAGAAAAGAAAAGAAAAGAAAAGAAAAGAAAAGAAAAGAAAAGAAAAGAAAAGAAAAGAAAAGAAAAGAAAAGAAAAGAAAAGAAAAGAAAATAAAATAAAAGAAAAGAAAAGAAAAGAAAAGAAAAGAAAATAAAATAAAATAAAATAAAATAAAAGAAAAGAAAAGAAAAGAAAAGAGAAGAGAGGAGAAGAAAAGAAAAGAAAGAGAAAGGAAAAGGAAAAGAAAGAAATAGAAAGAAATAGAAAGAAATAGAAAGAAAAAAAACAAAAATAAAGAAAAATAAAGAAAAATAAAGAAAATAAATAAAAATAAAGAAAAATAAAGAAAAATAAAGAAAAATAAAGAAAAATAAAGAAAAATAAAGAAAAATAAAGAAAAATAAAGAAAAATAAAGAAAAATAAAGAAAAATAAAGAAAAATAAAGAAAAATAAAGAAAAATAAAGAAAAATAAAGAAAAATAAAGAAAAATAAAGAAAAATAAAGAAAAATAAAGAAAAATAAAGAAAAATAAAGAAAAATAAAGAAAAATAAAGAAAAATAAAGAAAAATAAAGAAAAATAAAGAAAAATAAAGAAAAATAAAGAAAAATAAAGAAAAATAAAGAAAAATAAAGAAAAATAAAGAAAAATAAAGAAAAATAAAGAAAAATAAAGAAAAATAAAGAAA